>JAECWU010000149.1:0-125077 GCA_018150985.1 Chymomyza costata | reverse complement strand
TCCAACTCATCTGTTGCAATGTTGCTAAACAAAACCTGTTGCAAGAGACACAAATGTTGCTAGACTTGAAAAATGAAGCAACAAGAAAACTGGTTGTGCTACAAACACACAATCACATAAATACCATCCACCACATGAAACATCTGTATGGGACGCGTGGGAATGAAACAAGTTCCACAAGACGAATGACAAGTTGCTTGAAATCGTCTCGTACGAAGTTCAGTTGCATTGAACATGAACTCGGGACAACTCAGGTAGCAGCAATTGCTAGGAGCAGCATCCTCTTAGTTGACTTCATTAGAGCAAAGTGCTCCTCCATATGGTATAACTGACGGGCTGGACAGACATGTGACTCAGTCAAGCTCAAGCAGCGACTGGACACTTGAACCTAACCCGAGTGCGATTCGCCTAATGACATATAGACATATACACAGAGAGACTAAAGACCCAGAGCCGCTACTTGCCACTTGCTGTGCGTGTAGAATAATGATAGGACTCGGTGCTGTTGACACCACAACAGCAACAGCTAGCCCAAAAGCACTTACACCTACTACCATATATGCCTAGGTCCTTTAAGCCCCGAGCAACAACTCAAATACAGCTGAATGGTTCTAGTACTACGCTTTGACACTGTCATTGAGCGTTGTTCCAAAGGGTCGAGAGGCAGCAAAGTGAGCGCGGACAATGCACAGTGGGTCCAAAGGCGTCAAAAGTGTCGCATAAGTCGCATTGGTCAGAAATGATCAACGTTGTAATTGATGTCTTTTTGATGTGTCTCTGAGTGACGTTTTGGACTAATTCGTAATTTTTGCCAAAAGTTTTAATCCTGCAAAAATTTTAAATCGAAAGTATTGCACAGAATAATTTCAATTGATGCAAGCTGTACTGGATAGATGGATGGAGACAAAAATCAATTCATAGATCAAAATAGTTTTGATTATGGAAAATTTCAATAGACAATTTACAATTTTGTTTTTGCTACTAAAAAATATGCAACAAAAATCATATAAAACCGCTCTTTTGATTTTATAAGCAATAATTTGCAAGAATTTCATTTGCATGCTGATTTTTTTTTTTTATTTAAGGTAATCCCAAAGAGTGGTTTGAAATCTTTACATTTTTCTTATGGGAAAAATTATTAAGCTATCTTTGAAGGACATCTGAAATTATAACATTGAATAATTTTTTTTTACTATTAAATCACTTTTCCAAATAAATAGGTTATGCCATTATTTAAAGGAAATCTCAAATACTAGTTTCAAATTCGTAAATTCGACATGTTAACTTAATTTAATTAATTTTTAAGCTAAATAACCCTTTTGGGAATAATACTTAATTTTCTTTATTTTAACGAAACTTCAAAAAGCTGTTTTGAGAACTTTAAATAATTTTCCTACCGGGTAACATCAGTGTGGAGCATGACTTTTTAAGGTCAGTTTTAGATTTTTAATAAAAATCCAAATAGATGACATATTTCGAGCTACAAAAATAAATTTTTCCAAAGTAATAAAAAACAAAATGGCGCCTTCAGAGAGCACATGACTAATTTTCGTCCTCCACGGCCGCAGCTTTTTGAGCTGAAACATATAGCAATTTTTTTCCTCTTAATCTTTGTACTAAAAGCAAGGGTTTTCAAAAATATCAATTTAAAAAAATGCAATAAGTTAAAAAAAAAAATTTGAATTTGTCAAAAAAATTATGAAAAATTGTAAAATAAAAAGTTTTTATTATTTTGACAAAATCCTTCACTATAAAATTATGGTTTAAATATTGTGTCAAATTTTCTAATCGAAAGGATAAAAATTGACTGAGTTATTCGTGAAGCCATTAGAAAAAAAGTGGTTTCGAGAAAAACTGGACCGACCGCACGGCGGGGTGCCATGCGCCTGACTCCTTCAAGTGGAGAACTTTTTTTTTTTTTAAATCACTTTTTTCACAAAATTTCTATCATAATTGTCTACCAATTTAGCTAAACAAAAAAATCGATTTTCTGAAGGTTTTACACTGGTGTTACTCCTTACATTAAGCAACACTTTAAAAAATAATAATTTTTTGTTAACATTTTTCTCAAGTTAAATAAGTACATATATATTTTTTTAAATTAAGCGACACTTTTGGTATAATTATTCAACCCACTGTGCAGCGGTCGAATATGCGGCAGAGGTCGGCTCAAGTTATCACAGAGTGTTGCGTGAAGCTGCGATTTATATGCTACATGGCGTGTCAAAAGTTGTTGCTGCCGCCTTACATGCAACATTTTGAGACCCCAAACAGACCAGACCATTGCGTGCGGCAACCTTATCGGCAGCTTAAGCCAAAAGGCGTGAAAAATGCTAAATGCTCATTTGGCGCAATTTATTGCGAAAAACTGCCAAATCCCCAACAAATACAATATAAATATATCAGCAAAAGTATATACATACATATTTATCCATAGGTATTTATTTATTTATTGCAATGACACGTGATTGCTTCATTATACAATGCTATAAAACCAGTTGAAATGTGCTTTAATGCGTCAGACAACTTAAATTTTAATGAAAAGCGGAAAAACCCACATGAAAATGCCTACAAAAAAGTGCACTAACAAACGTACGTAGACCATAGACCCAACGGGTAGCTTATTGAATGCAAATACTGGGTAAGACTCGTCTGAAATGCCAAGGCATTAAAATAATTTACATCTATTCGTTGTAAAATAAAAAAAAGAATGCATTTGTTGTGTAGAGAGGGCACTATTATTAGAAAGTCTGTGCTCAATTCTTGTTGCAAAAAAAGAAGGAAATTCTGCTTTGCAATACATTTTAGAAGCTTACTGATTACGCTGCTTGTAAAGAGCTCTAAAGACATTGATATAAGGCCTAAGGATTGCCTAATCGATGTGCTATACAGAGGAAAACTCTGCCATTGTAATCAACTAGCGTTAACTTTGCAGTAAAATTTTATTATTTACTAATAATGCCAAAAGTATTTTAAGTACAGCATAATAACTTGAAATCTGAAGTATTAGCTACTGAATACATATTTTCACCTTCATCAATAACATCATCATCATCATAATCATCTTCACCATCTTCATCTCCTTTATCATGTTCAGCATCTTCATCATCTTCGTCATCATCATTAACTTCATCATTTTCATCTTCATCATTTCCTTTTTTTTAAATTTTTTTTTATAAACAATAATATAAAATTGGTTTGCTACTAACGTAAAAAGGCAGCTTTTTTAAATTTGAAGTTATATAAAAATAAAAGATAATTAATGACTAAAAAGTAACATTAAATATATATGTACAACATTCATCAACTTCATCATCTTTATCATCTTCATCATCTACATCATTTTCATCATCTACATTATCTTCATCATCTTCATCATCATCAACATCGTCATAATCTTCATCATCTTTGCCATCTTTGTCATCTTCATCATCTTCATCATCATCATTATCATCATCAACAACAATTATTTTTGCATAAATTTTGAAATTCTGGAGAGTTCTTGGAACTATTGGACAATGTCAATAAGTGTACACTACACGTATATATAAATCTTATATTTGACTGTCTTATGTCTTATAAGGATCATTATCTTTATCATCTTCATCATCTTCAACATCTTCAACATTTTCAACATCTTCATCATCTTCATAATCTTTATCATCTTCGCCATCTTTATCATCATCATCATCTTCATCATCTTCATCATCTTCAACATCTTCATCATCATCATCATCAACAACAATTATTTTTGCATAAATTTTGAAATTCTGGAAAGTTCGTGGAACTAGTGGACAATGTCGATGAGTCGATACTACAAGTATATGTAAATCTTATATTTGACTGTATCTTTTCTCATTTATATGTCTTATAAGAATTTTACTCTCATTCAGGAAAAAGCGCTTTTGGCATTGTAAGCACAACGCCAATTTTTATTTAACAGCAAGACGTTCTCCTTTTAGCTTGATATTCTTCATTTTTTTTCTCAGTACGTTATTTATCTTTCCCTCTGATCAGAAATATTACTGCACCAAAAAAAAGCACACTATACGTACCATACTTCATTGCAGCAAGTCACAAAGTCAGAAACTTTGCTTAATTGCCATAAAAATGAAAAGAATTTTTGGTTTGCTCAAATGTCAGACAAAATATTCAACACCAAAGGTGAACAAAAATGCCGCCACAATAACAATAATAATAATAATAACCAGAGTGGCAAAAACATCCAGAACTTGTTGCAGGCATGTCACACGTATACTTAATATAAAAAAATAATAAAAATAAATAATCATAAAAAAATTCAATCATAATTGCGACAGACATTGAAAAATGTGCGAAAATTGAAGGCAAAAAAAAGGAGCAGGTATATAGAATATTTCAGAGGAGCAGTCCAACAAGTTTGTCAGGATTGGTACTTAATAATGACATTTAATATATGATCTATGGCCTGACAGCAGTCGGAGCTCTGAAGCTGAGAACAAGTTGGCTCTAAGACCTAATCAGTTAACAGAAAGTTAGCATAAGTTGGCAAAAAAATGAGCCACTTCGAGTGAAGTTATCAGCGGTAATTAATAAAACAAGCCAGTGCCATTTTTATATGCCAAATGTTGCTAATCGTTGCAAAGTTGCAACAAATTGCTGCATGTGGCACATGTGGTAAGTTCGTGCTTGGCATTGGATTACAAATTGCAAATGAACGCAAATCGATTAAGTTGTTTGTTTGGTTTTAAGCTCCGACTGTGGCTTCCACTGTGGCAAGCAGCGCGCAGTGCAACCAGCGGTTGCATGTGGCGCAAAAAGAATCGCAAATCGTATGAAATGTGCATGCAGCAAAGGTACGCTTATGCATATATGTATCTATAACTGTATGGTTTCTATACACTACTGGGGATATATTTATTTATATGGGCTTTTGCGGTGAAAGAAGATGCAAATATGGACTCATTTTTGTAGTTATTAGTTTAGTAGACTGGTGTGTCCCTGATTCGATTTTTTTTTTCTTTAGCTCGGTTTTCGAGAAAATTAATTTTATCGAGATTTGGGGTATACTGAATGATCTAAATATTCTTTTACGGAAATAAAGATGAACGGTGTTAGACTTATAGGCAGCTAGAAATCTCTTATAAAGATGTGACTGATTCAGAATCTGCCAAATATTTGCGAATTAGAAATACAAGCTACAAATAACTTAAGAAATTTTCTTCTAAAAAGTTAACTTAAAAAATGGTAAAGCCTCTGCAACAGTATTCCGCTTTGTTGCGTCAATCAACTAGCTAGAGGCTCCAAATTTCATATAAAGAATCATGTGAGCCTAATAAACATTGAATCGTGCCATTTTTTTTAAATCATTCTCACCGCCCTATACATTTTACCACTGTTAACTTTTCCTTAAGGGCTCAAAAGATTGGGTTAGATTGATAAGGCAGCTCAATCAATAATTGAGATCACCCAGAGACCATGAGTTCCATTTTGATGTCTCATTGTGTAAGGGGAAGTAAATCCTACCAACATAGTTTTCAGCATTTTTCTTAAGAACATTGAGACTATATTTTTAAAACCTTATAAAGATCTGAGCCTATAAACTATTTAGTATATTTAGCTGCTTACCACCTTCAGGCAACTTTATAATCTCAAAATCTTTTTGTGAACGAAAAAATTTTTATTCGAAACCAAACTTTTTTTTCGGGGCTAAGACTATTGATTTTTAAGACTTTCTAGTGTTTTTGTCTTAGAAGAATTATCACCACTTTAAATAAAAATGTTTTGTCTATCGATTTCAGATGAAGCATTCTCCATAAACCGTACTCACCGCATTTGGGAAAAAATTGTTTCTCCCAAAGTTGAACTCCTTAAAATTTAGTAACTAGATACGCCAAGACCGATATTTGAAAATCTGTTCTATCTTTGCCAAAAATAATTCTTGAAAATATTATTTTTTTTTGGAAAAACAAGTGTATATAAGTTTGCCTAGTATCCCTAGCAAAGTCCCGGCGAATTTTGTCTGAAGCTTAAACATTTTTTAAGGAAAATTAGATACAGGGTATCCTATTATGGGTCACTATTTCGACTGATTCAGCTTTTTTCTTTATCATGGAAGGCAAAAAATATTTCAAGGAGCCGCTGTCATAAGTCGATTCAAATTCTTTTCAAAGCCATCAAAAATAGCGACCTCAGCCATTCTCAACTTTTTCGAAGAGTATTTAAAATTCCAGTTCTACCAATTAGTTTGTCTTCCTGCCTTTTGTCAGCATTGTTGCATACATAACACGTATTAAGCGTCTTGAACTTGGTCATGTTCTTTGTGGCCATGTTTGAAGACTTGAAGATTGTACGCGGGGCCTATTAGTGAAAGTTACGGGAAAGTCAAAGCAACTATTCGAGCTGCTTGGACGCAAATTGGCGCATTCTTGCAACATGCAACAATATCTAGAAGATGCAGACAGCAGAATGTTTATTTAAATAAGCGAAATGCGTTTGGCCAAGAGAATGTTGGGTAGCAAGCAGTTGGTCCCTGTTGGTTCAACGTAGCTGCACTGTCCCACTGTTCTGGCCTAGGCAAATGCGTGCGCACCCAGCTTCTGCAAAGCCCCAACTAGTTGAGAGACTTAAAGACCCAAAACATCTTGCCCCATTGTGTTGCAAACAGAGACAGAGGCAGGCCCCACTGATTGCCTGCGCCATTAAACGGCCGGTGCATGTGCAGTGAGCATGCGCACAGTGTTTGTGCCACTGGGAGCTGGGGAGCACTAGTACCAAAGTTTTTGGGGTCTACAATGCAAGGGACGAGGGGCTAAACGTGGAGCACTTGGTAAGCGCGGCATAATGAGCCGCGCAGTTACATTTATTTTAAATCTGATATACATATTTCTCGTATTTTTTTTTTTTGGTTTTTTTTGCGCTTTGTTGTTTGGCTTTTGTTTTTGGCATAAACTGCAGCTGAATGGCCATTGTTGATCGTTGTTGTTGTGCCGCAGTCCGGGTGTCTCCACCAAATGGTGCACGGCACTTTCAAGCTGGCGGCAGTAGTTGCAACTTAAGCTATAGCTGCAATTGTTTCGCTCGCTCTGCTACGTACATATCTTTAGCTATGTATCTGAGTATCTGGGCATAAAAGTATCTGTGAGTACCATGCCGCGGCCGCCGCCGTCGTCTCGTTTTGTTGCCGCTAGCTACGCATGGCTGACTAAACGCAAATGTATGCAAAAAGCCATTGAATTTGCACAGCAAAAAATAAAAAGATCTTGGCGGCGTCTAAAGAATGGTTGCAGATTCTTGAGCTTAGATTTTGTTTATTTCGGGCACTGAAAATTGCTTAAACAATGCACATGAATAATGTGTGAACCGAAGAGTTGAGTGCGGTGAAAAAGTTGACATTAATCAAAAAGCTGCAACTGAAATGGAATTGTTGTTTTTGTTAGTATTTTATTTTCAATTTTTTTTTTGTTTTTTTGCCTTTTAATGACCAAGTCCGAGAGACCAAGACCAAGACGACTAAATTCAAAGGCAAACAAATGCAAAGCGCAAACAAAAACTATAAAAAAGATATACCGAAAAATCATAAAAAAAAAAAAATCAAATGGTTGCAATGCATTTGAAGCTGACGAAGTGGGGATGCTCTTTAGGCATGAATGTGACACAACATAAAGTTTAGATAAAGATCGAAATTTAAAAATAGGATGAAAGTTAAATTTTTAATTTGATTTCGTTTTTAGAATTTTTTTTTATGTATCGATTTATATGACATAAGCCGTCTTTATTAGCCATTTTTAATGCAGATATGAAAATTACATTTTTGGGCGAACAACTATACCAACATGTCATAAACCAAAATCGAAGGTAATTTAAGATGCCAGCATTTTTTAGGCTATTATATTTTAACCAGGATATGTAAGTACTTGAGAGAACTGAACATTTATTAGTAGGATGCTTAGTTTGACGGGCAGAAGTGCAAATGCGCCCAATTAAAAACGTGAGCAACAAACATCAGCTGTTTATCATATGGCGAGCTTTGTTAATTTATTTTTTTTATGTTTTTGCTAGAAAAATGCTATTTTAAATTTATTTATTTGCTCTGGCTGCAAGCCCTTTATAATTCAGAATTAACTTCGATTTTTTAATTATATAAATAAGTAAATAAATAACACAGGCCTACAAATACCGGGGTCATATCAGTTGTTGGAAAGGTAATTGTCTCTTTCGAAGTAATTTGCTGCATAGAATCCGGATCCGCGGCCAGAATTGACCAATTACGTCAGGATTTTGAGATATTTGAGGTTGTTTACCCGATAAACGGCGTTTTTTCCTACTTTTGAGGTTATGTACAGAGTGCAAAAAATTTTTGTGGTCTGTCACTCCAAATAAATTATTAAGTACCACTCTTACCCTTTAACTTAAAAGTTCAAGCGATCATTTACGATTTTTTTTTTTTTCGCGAAGTTATGGTAATTCAAAGTTACGAAGTATATCCCTCGACGTCACTAGCATTTGCATTAAGCCTTTGAGACAATAACACAGGCCAACTGGCTTAGTTTTTGGGAAGCTAAGGGGCATTTCCGAAGTAATTTGCTGCGTAGAATCCGAATCCGGGATTTCGTACCTCAAAAGTAGGAAAAACGCCGTTTTTCGGGTACATAAGCTTAAATATCTCAAGATCCTGACGTGATGGGCCGATTCTGGCCCGGATTCGGATTCTACGCAGCAAATTACTTCGGAAATGACCCATAGCTTTCCAACAACTGAACCATTTTGATCAGTGTAATCTGCCACTAAAAAAATATAGAGTTTTTCTTATTATTGCATTTTTCCTTAAAATATAAATTTTCTTATTGCCTATATATTTATAGTGTTGAGCGAAGTTTGCACCTGAGATATTTATTTTTTAATTTTATTTTATTCCATGGCTTTAATATTTAGTTTTATATGGGCAAAAATATATACAGAGTTTAGCTGAATTTAGCTTTTGAACTAAATGGAAGCCAAAAATGAAGTCCACAAATTTTTCCATGTAACGGATTTCGGGATAAGTCGAAAAATCCATTTTTCGAAACTAAAAAAAATTTGTCCTTACTTAAATGAAAATATCTCTGGTTGTACTAAACTGATTTTGATAATTTTTTTACTAAGCTGTAGATAATTATATATATATGTACTTGGAACATATTTTTCTCAAATTTACGGCTTGGACGCTATTTATGCATTTACATGAAACTTTTCGTAATTTTTAGCAGTTTTGAAAAAAATTCTATTTCAAACGTATATTTAAAAATTTTTTAAAAAATTTTCTTACAGTTTTTTTCATGGCTCGCATGTCTTTTTCGATTACGAAGAAAGAGAGTGGTTGTTTATTAAAATCGGAGAAAAAATGGGAAAATAACAGGAACCTTTGTAAAAAGTGAAAAATATTCCAAATTCTGTACTCAAAAGTTTTTTTTGAGTTTTCAGATATTTTTCACTACAGCTTCAAATTTAAAAAAAAAATTATTTATTTGGAAAAAAATTGAATTTATTAAATTAACTTTATTTTTTCCATTTACTACCAACATCCCTTTTTTTTATTAAAATAAACTAAATTTTTTAAAATAACAATGTTTCTTTAACCCCCTCACCGTGCTACAAACCTCTTAACAAATCTTAACAGCCTTACCCAACTTAAAGTGTATATAAATATCAAAAAAAAAAAAAAAAAAGAGGCAAACATTTCACACTTTTACAGCCGAGAGGCATGCAGTCAAGCGGGTCCCCGGTGCAGTCGATGCACAGCAAGTTAACCAGGCTTTGAGAGTCCGAAAGTCAGTGCCCATAACCAGAGACCCATTGTATTATTGATTTTAACAATTTTTAAAACGTAAACTTTGTTTTTGAAATTAAAATTTGAGAAAACGGCACAAAACTTGCTTCGAATGTTATTGTAGTGTTTGCCTGGAAGCCAAACACTACCAGAGAGACGGACTGCTGCAGCATGCACCAAGGTGGTCTCTCATATTTCATACGCTCCCCACATAAAGCGATAAACAGTTAGCTAGCCAACCAATGTGGCATGATGAATCTGTATGGAGTGAGTGAGTGGCACGATGACGACAAGCCAAGTAACTACTGACATGTTCATATAGTTGGAGCTGTTGGCGTAGTCGGGGAGTCCGCCTTCAATCTATGAAGGAACTTTCGTTTAACTGCACATCATCAAAGTCTATTTGTTTGTTTTGGCAGAAAGACTCAATAAACTTTGAATGCATTGAAGCTGAAGCTAAATGCTGCATCTCAAGTTGTTGTTGTTGTTTAGTTGTAGTTGTTGTTCTTGCTGATAATAGAAGCAGGGCTGCAATGCTTAAGATTTTTTGAGAACCCAATTGGTGCTTGAGTTTAAGTTTTTTTGAGGATTCTTCATGACAAAGGTTTTGATTAATAACCAATTTTTATATTTCTGTTGATATTTTAAAGACATTTTGTTAAATATATTATTCTTTTTTTGTAAAGTTGGTGACTATGTAACAAAATCCAATCAATTGTAATTAGATAAGCAAAACATAAGTTTTGCTTTTCCAAATATGCAAATTAAGTATTGACAAATTCTTTAAACATTTTGCTTAATTAGATCACAATAAAATTGTTTCTAACCTATAAGTAGATCACTCAACTAAAAGGTGATTTTTTTGCAACTTTCTTTTTGGCAACACTGTTTTTGTCAGCTCAGCTGTTTTTGTGTCTTGTGTTACTGTCAAACATGTTCAGTTTGGTCTTTAATTTAACTATAAATCGACTTTCAAACAAACAACGCTTGCAGATTATTGAATTTTATTATCAAAATTCATGCTCAGTTAAGAAAGTGCATCGTGCACTACTCCCATTTTATGGTCAGCTTGGGCGACCTTCTGAGACGGCTATTCGAAATGTTGTGACTAAATTTCGCAACAAATTTACATTATTGGACATTTAACCCCCAATACGTAGAGTGCGGATAGAAGAAAATATCGCAGCTGTATCCGCCAGTGTTGTTGACCGTGAATTATAGATTCGGCGCCGTTCGCAGCAATTGGCCTCTGCTACTTGGAAAATTTTGCGGAAGCATTTGGGTGTAAACCCTTTTAAAAGACAGCTGGTGGAAGAATTGAAGCCACACGACCTACCACAACGGCTAACTTTTGGTGAATGGGCGCTGGCAAAGTTTGATGAAGATCCACTTTTTTATCGGAAAATTGTGTTCAGCGACGAAGCACTTTTCTGGTTGAATGGATACGTAAACAAGCAAAATTGCCATATTTGGTGTAAAAAGCAGCCAGAAGCATTGCAAGAACTGCCAATGCATCCCCAAAAAGTCAAAGTTTGGAGTGAATTATGGGCCGGTGGCATCATTGGACCGTACTTTTTCAAAGACGATGAAGGCAGGAACATTACTGTGATTGGCGAGCGCTACCGTGCGATGATTTTAAACTTTTTTTGCCCAAAATGGAAGAGCTGGACTTGTGGTTTTAACAAGACGGTGCCACATGCCACACAGCACGCGAAACAATGAACCAATTGAGGGGCGAGATCAGTGAACACTTTATTTCATGTTTGGGGCTGGACAATTGACCGCCGAGATCATGCGATTTAACGCCTTTAGAGGTTAAATTATATAGATCGTTCTATCGACTCAAATAAAGATTCAATAATTTTTATTTTCTTAAATAAAAACTTTCAAAAAATCACCCATTTTATATAGGTAAATATTAATTTATTGATATTTTGGTTATTTAACTAAAGGCTAATTATTTTCTTGAAAAAGTCTGGAGGCTTCCATAAAAAATTCAACAAAAAAAAACCCAAAAAAAATATCTTTAATAGCCACTACTAGGTAAATATGTAATTTATTTGATATTATTTGGCTTTTTTTTATCTTTTCATTTGAATCACAAAAAAAAAATGGCTAATCTTATTTTCTTTAAGTTTTATAAAAAGTCATAATTGGTAGATCTGTACAGGCCTGATATTCAAAACCATTTTTTGAAAGCTAAAAAAATCGTTTCAAAAGTGTCCAAATTTTTTTAGTCAATTTGATGAGCGAATTTATATTAAAAATGTTATATGGCAGCCCTGGCAAAATTTTTTTTTTGTAAACAACCTAAAAGAAATACAATTTTTACTTGAAATTACCCAAATATCCATGATCGAACTCTTTTTTGCAGACTTAAAGGTTGCTCAATGGAAAAAAATTTACATTCTTCCTAAAAATTATATTAGTATCAGAAGGCTGTTATGTACGTTATTCGGTTCAAATTGTCAATCTAACCGACTTCGAACTGGTTCGAGGGATTACCTCTTTTAAATAGAAGAAATCTCGTCTTGTGCGTCTTTTCGATTCAAATTGAAAAAATTTCGAGTTCTTTTGCAGCTCTGAGTAGAAGTTCAAGGCTACACTGTGGAGAGTACGCTTCCTTCCGAAAAAGGTCGGTTCAGCATTTGAACTGCCATCGCAGCAGGTTAGCTTCTTTATTTGGTTAGGATAACTTTACTATTTCCACAAAAGTGTTTGGTTTGGGGTTCAAACTTCGGCAGTGTTAGCAGGCGCTTAGATTCGATTGCAAAAGTATTCGGTTCGATTCTGTTTTCCAGTCGTCATTAAAATAGTGCCTAAAAAAAAAACACATTATTTCTAAAAAAATTTTTTCAAAAACTTCAACTTTAAAATAAAAGCATATTTTCATTTTGGACGGCAGCTCGAGTCAAATTCTCAAAATATCTGAATTCCAGCCTGTTTTACAGCCCTGACTTGCAGAGCTTGGTGTCCAGTAAAGAAAAGTTCACTTTTTCATAATAAAGGCGGTGAACCATGGTTCAAAGAGCAAAATTATTAGCAGCCGGTTAAGGTTTTTAGTTCAAATTGTTAATATATTCGATTTCTAACTTTTTCGACGCTGTTTCGATGTCTTAAGACAGATGCTATAATCTCTATTGGTAACAAAAAAAAAACAAATTTATTGCCGAAATTTACTTTTCCGCCAAAAGTACGAACTTCAAAATAAAAGTTAGTTTCTTACGACAGACTCAAATTGGTCTGATCTTGAGATGGTTTAGAAGTCCTGAATATAAATGCAACGCTCCCAAGTGAAAAAAGATTCACTTTTTTCCATAAATTAAGCGATTCAAAGTTTGAAATACAATATCAATAGAAACCGATTATGTTTGTTGTTTGGTGCTAATATCGAAAATATTCGAGCTCGAGCACATTCGATGCTCTATTGCAGCCCTGAGTATAAAAAGTTACAATACTGCCCAGTGTCCATCATGTATGTGTCTGTCTGTCTGTCTGTCCGTCCATCTCTCTATCTCTATTCGAGCATGTTTGCCTAGCAGCCTTTCAAACTTTCAGTCATTCCTTTTAATATGTATCTTTTACCAACTTGTTGATGTATCTGTGCATTTGTTAGCCGTTGTGTTAACGGCTTTGAGAGTTCCTTCCAGCTTCCAGCTGAAGTTGTTGCCGTGTTTACCGTTGGCCTTCATTATCATTTGCCATATACAGCATTTTAATGGTCAATAATATTGCAGTTGGCGGCGGCGGCGTTGGCGTGTTAACGTTGGCCCGGCTCCGAACTCGTGACCAAGTTTTTTTTTTTCATTCGATATTTTTTTCCCCATTTTTTTTTTCGGTCTATCGAATTTGAGCGTAGTAGCGAAAACATGCACATAAAATCAACTGCAACTGCAAATCATCATATAGAAATACACAAATATATTTCATTGCAATTGTGTTGTTTTTGTTAGTGTTGTAAGTGTTGCATTTGTTGCATTGTGTATGATATTCAATTATTATCGGTTTTGTAGCTGTAAAGCTGCCTGCAGTGCTATCTGGCATCAGTGCCGGAGAGAGGAGAGAGTGCGAAAGCCAAGTGCCATGGGTTTTAATGACCGTCTTTATACGGTACTGCACATAAATTTAATTCACATGCAATTCAACAAAATTTTCGTGGAAAGTTGATGACTTTACAACACTGCATAGCATTCGCATAGGTACTCAGATTACAATGATTTCTTTTATTTTTTAAATTTGTGGCAGAACTTAATTTCGGATAATCAGCGAGAAATTACAAACTACATTTGAAATCGAAATGTAGGAATTTGATTGGATTGAGTTTCTGTAAATTGTCGGGTTTTTTTTAGCAAGATAATGTATGGAGTTTATTTTTAGCAATGCACTACCTGCCAAAAGTCAAAACTCAAAGAAACCATTTATTTAATTAACTTTTGATAAAATTATCTGTTCTACGTAGAAATAGAGCAGATCCGGAAGACATTTTTGATGGGATCTTACTTAAATAAAGATGAACGTGGTCTATTCCAATATGCGACGAACAAGCGACTATACGTGAATTTTTTGCGTATTAGGATACAATCTTGTGAATTTAATGAAACACTTTGTATCCTCTTTGTGTAATATACTGAAGACTTAAAAAAATCATGGCACTGAGATTCTGTGTAGAAACCTTCCAATACAGAAAACCATAAAAACAAAATAGGTAAGAACAGAAAAAAAAAAATTTGTATTTAAAAAAAAAAATAAAAAATTTAAAAATTCCAAAAAATCGAAATAAAAAGCAATTGTTGTAATGAAAAAATGTTTTTGAAACTATAAAAAATTTTTTTTTTTATAAATTATAGGTATACAAATTTTTAGAAAATTAAAAAAAAAAAAAACAATTTTTTAATAAATTTTTTTATAATTTTAATTTTATTTTATATATTTTTTTTTGTGTTTTAAAAACAATTTTTGTTCAAATATAAACATTTTTAATTAGAAAAAAGCATTTGACACAATCAAAAATTTTTTAAAACAATTTTGTTTAATTATGAATTTATTTATTTATTTATGTTTAATTCAAATTTTTTTTAGTTGACAACTTTGATTAAAAATGTACAATTTTAAACTTACACAAAAAGTTTTGAAAGATTTAATAATTTTTTATGGCTTTTTCAAACCTGTGTTAAAGAGTGTTCCAAAAAAATACAAAATTTCATTTTAAAAATAAAAAAATAAAAAAATCCTTCTTATTTGTCTAAATTGACAAACGCTTTAGCCAGAAGAAGAGCATTCCTTTCTGGCATATTTAGAATCTTGATGATCGATTACAGCCAAGTAGAACCGATTTTTTCAAGGCTTGAACTAGCCTAAAAGCTCTAGGACTAGGAGAACAATAGATTCTAAGGCTTGCAGTGCAGCTTTCCCATTAAAAATATAACATATTATGAATGGTTTTGAAAATAGTTTTACGAACTAGTACACGAGTAGCATAAACAAAGAGTCAATACATTTGTTGCCATAGGAAAATCTTTCAGAAACAATTACCAAACTTTTGTCAAAAAAAAAAAGGAAAAATAATTAGTTTCGAGCCCGCAGTTGTACATTTGTTACTTCCATATTTATTTGTACAATTCATAACTAAATTTTAATTGACGCGGAAAACTATAGAATAAATCAATTTGTATGATTTCTAATGGACACAAATTTGGCAGTGAAAAATAAATCAGAAGGTATAAGAAGAAAGAATTGAATGCAACCTTTCCAATAGCTCCCTCCATCCCAATACATTTGAGGTGTTTACTTTGTCGGGCATAAATGGCTAATTGCAACAATGCCATATTTTATAAACAGTCCTAAAAAATACCAAAAATAGTCTAGGAAATATTTATTGGCGCTTTTTGCAAAACGCTTTTGGGCAAGAAGACTCTGCTCTTCGTAATTAAGTGTCTGGATCGTGTTTTTTTTTAGTGTAAGTTGTTGTATGGGCACTATTGCCATTTTACCATTATGCGTTTTTTTACGACAAAGTAAACTCTATACTATTTTAATATATAACATTCAAAGCGCCTAAGAAGTTATTCTTTCATTAGCGGAGATCCCAAATATTGGGCCGAGGGGTTACAAAATGGAAGTCTAAATAGGGCATAAAAAGACCTTAACATTCATTCACTTATTAGTTCCCTTTTTAGATTTAAGTATTAGGTTAGTGAAATATTTAAGTAATGTTTTTAGACTTTTTCATTATGTTTTAAAAAATATGAAAACTGTTGTACATCACATTTAGTTTTAAATTATTACGAAAAAATTCCTAAAAGAAACTGATTA
The DNA here is from genome assembly GCA_018150985.1 of Chymomyza costata. Taxonomy (NCBI): domain Eukaryota; kingdom Metazoa; phylum Arthropoda; class Insecta; order Diptera; family Drosophilidae; genus Chymomyza; species Chymomyza costata. The sequence goes on along the minus strand of JAECWU010000149.1, from coordinate 108,978 downwards.
TACATTAAGTACTTGAGCAATCAATTAGGGTTCATTGGTACAAACTATTTTAAAATTGTTTAACTATTGTTTATTATTGTTTCTAATTTAGATATAATAAGATTAAATAAACATACTTTAAAAAAAAAAAAAAAAAAGTTCCCTTTTCTAGTCTTTTTAACACAAATTTGTTGATCTCAAGGCATCATTCTTTCAATACTCACTTAGTACCTCTGTACTGAGAAAACTAATATTCACATATGATATGCTCATAATACAAATCGTGTTTTTATGTCTTTCTTCAACTATGCAGCTTCCATCTCAAAATAATTCTTAAATACCTGTTGCACATCGACTAATTCGACTAGTCCAAATACCTTAAGCTACACTTTGTAGCGCATTGGTAGAAGGCACTACTTCTACTCCTAGAGAGCCAAAATATAGAGTAGAAAGGAAGGAAAAAAGGCAGCCAAAAGTACTCGGATTGTGGCACAGTGCAAAGAATGCAACAAGAAGCATTGATTTTAAATAAATTTCGCTGCCGGCCAAATTGTATGTCTATGTTGGCATGACGGACATGGGTAGGATCTGTTGCCAATGTCAGAGGCAGAGTCAGTGGCAGGGGGCCTAACCAGGGGTGCGAGGGCTGCTGCACTAGCAGGTCGCAATGTAGTGCAATGCCGGAACATTGGATTGCTGCAATGCCACCACGCCAAGTTAAGCAGCTGTGGGCAGGGGCGTAGGTAGCTTCTTAGAAAGGAGGGGTTTTTCCTAGAGTTCCATAGTTTTAAATTTTGTAGTCATGGAGTGCTAGACGGCTTTCAATAAATTAATGTAATATCTTTGTATCGTTGTATCTTTGTATCTTTGTATTTTTGTATCTTTGTATCTTTGTATCTTTTTATCTCTGTATCTCTGTTTCTTTGTATCTTTGTATCTTTGTATCTTTGTATCTTTGTATCTTTGTATCTTTGTATCTTTGTATCTTTGTATCTTTGTATCTTTGTATCTTTGTATCTTTGTATCTTTGTATCTTTGTATCTTTGTATCTTTGTATCTTTGTATCTTTGTATCTTTGTATCTTTGTATCTTTGTATCTTTGTATCTTTGTATCTTTGTATCTTTGTATCTTTGTATCTTTGTATCTTTGTATCTTTGTATCTTTGTATCTTTGTATCTTTGTATCTTTGTATCTTTGTATCTTTGTATCTTTGTATCTTTGTATCTTTGTATCTTTGTATCTTTGTATCTTTGTATCTTTGTATCTTTGTATCTTTGTATCTTTGTATCTTTGTATCTTTGTATCTTTGTATCTTTGTATCTTTGTATCTTTGTATCTTTGTATCTTTGTATCTTTGTATCTTTGTATCTTTGTATCTTTGTATCTTTGTATCTTTTATCTTTGTATCTTTGTATCTTTGTATCTTTGTATCTTTGTATCTTTGTATCTTTGTATCTTTGTATCTTTGTATCTTTGTATCTTTGTATCTTTGTTTCTTTGTATCTTTGTATCCTTGTATCATTGTATCTGTATATCTTTACATCTAAATATGTATCTATATCCCTATATATCTATGTAGCTTTGTATTTATGTAGTTGTAAGGCTGGCTGAGAGCACTTTGATTTTCGAAACAAACTGAATTTTTTTGATTACTTCTAAACGAGCAAAAAAGACAATTAAGATTCTGTCTGCACGCTAGAGACTCGTGTTCTTCTTTCGGCTAGAGCCTAAATTTTAATAAAGATGCCTCGGCAGGATATCTCTTCAATTCCATAAACCATTTCATAAAGCCGTATCTGCCCAAAACATATCTTTAAAGTTTACAATGTCTCTCTGTCCTGTCTGTATCTAAAAGCAGTATCTGGTCTTATCTTCTTGCCTATTTCGATATTTCTTAGGCTAGGAGCGAAGGAGTCATTTGGCCCGCCCTAGGTGGTACATTAAATTATCGATACTGATATCGGCGATAACGATTTTTCTGTAAGTAACTTATCAAACCGGTATGGAGGTTTTTAAAATAAAATAAAATTTTTGTTTTTTCGGTATTGCACATCCTTGCTGTCTACAGGGCTACAGCCCCCACCTGCACCGCCTAACTACGCCTTTGTCTATGTGTGCGGGTGCTTGCAACACAGATGCATACACACACACACATGCAGCTTATACACACGCCCAGATGAGGGGCGCAGATATGGATGCATGTAAATGTAATCGTATCTTACGGCTGTGCACTTTCTAGCTGCAACATTCAATGGGGCTGTTGCCACAAGTTCAAGTTTCGCTGCATTGTTTGTTCTTCATTGTCTCTGTGTGTTGTTGTTGTTGCCGTGCGGCGCTTTCTGCTCCTGTTATTCAACTAAGTTGATAACCATGTTCAAATAAATCACCTTTTCGTTGCTGTATCCGAAAGGCATTGGCAGCAGAAGCAGCGTCAGCAGCAGCAGCGGCTGCTGTGGCATGTTCCACCAACTACCGCTGCTGGGCTGCAGCTGCAACAACTGCAACAACAACAACAACAACAAGAGCAACTGCAAAAGCTTTCATTGTCGTTGCAGCCTAGGTTTATCTTTTGTTTGTAATATTTAGATGCATCTTTCAGATAATTTGTTTGTACGTTGCAAATATGTACTATGTATAAGCTGCATAAAGCAACCGAACGAACCACAGCGATGAAATACAATATATATATATATAGTACATAAAAGAACTCGACTGTTGTCTATGCCGATTATTTTAGCATAATAATAATAAAAAAAAAATGTATATCAGCTAAGCGAAGCGTCTTTTCACGTCTTTTGACTGGATCGCTGGCATTTCCGACCATAATGGCATAATGTGCTTTGATGCCATATCGATTTCAGTAAAAATTGCCGCATCCGCCCTATGAATTTGCCGCTTTATGTGGCAGAAGCCGCAGCAGCAGCTGCTCTTAGGCCTGAACTCATATTTTTGCCTTATATGATAGGGCTTTGATTATATATATATTTTTTTTTTTCAAATGGGCTGTTGGCGATTTCTCTCATTATTCAGTGAGAGAGAGAATAGCCAAAAAAAAAATTTATAGTTGCAGTGATTCAAGTTTAGTAAATGGGCCGTTTTCGAAGACCCTATCGTTGTTAATAGAGTTGCATTTTTGTAATACTGTTGCCGTGATTTTTATTCGTTTTGAATCTTGACCGGATATTCTATTCGTTGTTTGGTTCCTGGTCCTACCTGGAGCATTAACTTTGCACGTGTCTGCTTTCGTAGCTACCAAAGAAAGCCTTTCATTCTTTATTTTTCGAAAAATTGTTTCCGAATATTTACGCTTCTACAAGAATGGCAACAAAGCGTTGCTACTGCTGAAAATTAATTTTAGTAGATCTCAACAGGAAGTTTATTTATTTTTGGATTGGTCGATAACTTGTAGCATATTTTTCCAACTTTTGGCTTTCAATTACTAATAAATAAATTTGAATATTAAATCCGCCCAACGCATTAGTTTAAATGACAACCCTACGAGCCATCAGTTGTCATCAGCTGTCTTTAACATTGTGAATGCCAAAATGCATTTTGTTCACATTTAATTTTAGTTTTTTTTTCGATACAGTTGTACTTTTTTAGGTACAACAAAATATCAACATTATATAATAACTTAAAAAAAAATTAGGAACCCTATGTATCTACGTACAGACTTCTATGTGATTGACAGCAGACAAAGACTTGACACGTAGAACAAAAAACTAACTAAAAGAAATTAGTTAATTGCTAGAAGGCCAAACGTTGTACAAGTTCTGACCTTTACTGTCGAGCTGATTAAGTTGACTTTGTTCTAAAAACTTACTAATGAAATCGTCTACATAATGAAATAAAAAGAACTTTGTCAGTATGTGATAAAAACATATCAAAGTGTTGTTGTTTATCATTTAACATTAACTAATTGTTAGTACATATTACATTTGTCAGATTGTTGGCAAAGAGCTATTCATCCATTCAAACGTAAGTTCTTGACAAATCTAACGCACACAAAGGCCCAAATCCAAAAGATACCCCTGACAGATACATTGACAAAAAAGACTGTTGCCTTTTCGGGCTCAGCTTTTGTCAGGCTTTGTATGACTAATGTGCTCCCCACCCCCCAACGAATCCTAAAGAAAACTCTAATGACATTTGAAAGCTAGCATTTGATGCTATTTATAAATTTACAATCCGCTTTTGTTTGCTAATCTTGTAAGTCCCTCGCATACCCCCCAAACCAGATCCAACTAGTACTACAGACAAATAAAACTTGTGCCATTTGATTTGACTCAGCTCTGGTCTCAGCTGTCCCACATTGGACGAGTTACAAAAAAAGAGAAGAGTGAGGAAAGTGGAGAAATTGAAATGTGTAACAAAGTTTGTTTTCTAATAAAACTTGTCACAGGATTTGGAAGGAGGCGCCTAAAAGTTGACAATTTGTTGTAGTCCATATCTATCTATGTGAACTTGGCACAGCTGGTGATTGTGTAAGAGTTAAAGCAAAGCTGATAAAGAGAGTGTGAGAGATGAAAGCAAACATGCAAAAATAGGGTTAACAGAAGTGTTACAATTAAAGGGGCTCAAAAGTGCTTACAATTGTATAAAGTTATGACTGGAAGTTATTGAAACTAACTCGAACTTGTCGAAAATATTCATTTGTAATTCGAGAACGCAAAAATTTTGACAACTTTTGTTACTGTTTAAATGATGGATATCTTTATTACTGACAATGGCTATCCTCGAACTTTGACAGCTGATAACTTTGATTATGTCGAATGGCAATGCTGTCATTTTTTTGACATTTGTTATTCATTGCTACAAGATGCAACAAGGTGAGGAGATTTTATAATTTGAAGCAGTTGAAAATGGATGCAAATGTAGATCAAAAAATCATCTTTTGTGATAAGGCGTATTTATACACTGCAAAAATAGTGTTAGGGCTGTTATAGATTTAACAGTCTTCACAAACCAAAAATTCTTTATATTAAAATGTTTATATATACCACCCAGCCTGAATGCCTACGCATTTGTAAGCAAATAAATATCCGCAGGTGAAGTTCTACGCACGAAAGAGAGTTTAAAAGCCACCAGGTCGAAATTTGACATACATATAGGGTGGGCCATCTGTTGGTTTGCTTGTTAATTGCGTTTTATTCGTATATTTTTCAACAAAATTGAATCAATCTAAATACTAAATGCAAGTTTAAAGCTACTCATATATTTATGAAAAATAATATCGCCCAAATGGGGCTCTATAGGACCGTATGCGAACAACGTATGAGAGAATGTGAGTTTAAAAGCCACCAGGTCGAAATTTGATGTACATAAAGGGTGAGCCATCTGTTGGTGTATCTGCTAGTTGCTTTTTATTCGTATGTTTTCCAACGAAGTTGGACAAATCTCTATACCAAATGCAAGTTTAAAGCTACTCATGTATGTATGAACAAGAATATCTAACAAATGGCCACCGCCTGGCTCTATAGGACCGTATGTGAACAACGCAGTGTTCGATTACTTTTTTTTGACGAAAACTCATCTGGCTGTTCTCTTATCCATTGAACGAATAAGTGACGCTGATAATGGTCCGTGGGTTGTTGCGTTATTTGAGTCTTGTAAGCGCGTTAATGCAGATCCGCATGCAAAATTCGACGTAAAGTGGTCTAGCAAGGTGTAATTCATGCGAACGATGATGCATATATATTCACTGGCCACATGATTTTTTCACAGAACGATCAGATTCATAATACGCCTGTACCACTTTTAAGCGTTTTTCGATCGTAAAACGATCCATAAAATAAAATTGAGTAGTTTTGAACTTTACATATGTCGAAGAGCAACCACTTTGGATGGGTGTTTTCCAAATTATGAGTTTTTAACAACTAACCCAACAGATGACCCACCCTATGTTTGTACAATATCATCACCATCTTGTAGCATTTGTAAGCATGTTAGTGTACAGACTCATGTGACGTTTTTGTTCCCTATATGAGGCTTTCTATAGCTACCCAGCAGTTCGCTGTTTGTAGCGACTTACTGGTATATTACTAGCAACAAAGGGGCAAGTTACCAGCGACATCTTCGTATCCCGCCTAATTTCAATTTTACACACGATGTCATAGGACGGGTGCAATTGTCGCCTCCTCGATGAGATGTTGCCAGTAATTTACCACAGATAAGTCGCGAGTAGTTTACTCCTATACACACTTTGTACAGGGCATAAAGAATTTTCGTTTTTTGTTTGCCTAAGAAAGCAAGGCAACAAATACATAAAATTTTTTCGCTTTTTTTAGTAGCGACATGTCGCCAATTGCTGGCGGCCGAACTGCAGGGTAGAGGCATATCGTCAAATTTTCAATGAAGAATGCGGAAAACCTTTTTTTGACCAGGATCTTGGCTTGGATCATAAATTATTAACTTAAAAAAAAAAGAGAAAAAATTTTAAAGACTAAGGCGTGCTCCAGAAATCGAAAAACGAAAACGAAAAATTTTTTTCGGATTCGTTTTTGGGTAATCCGGAAAACGAATTTTTTGTTGTCGATGACGTCGCATATTTCCCTTTTTATTTTCGATCAATTTCCTTTTTTTTTAATCATGTTATGTTGGCGCGAAATGAATGTTGTTTGTTTCTAAATACATAGCTGATGATCGTGAAATTTATCTAAAAATTTACAGGAAGTGTAAAGTTACTAATTTAGGAGCATAAAATTCAGCTTCTTGGCAGCTATCATTAAAGAAGAATTTCCTTTAAATGTATCTATTCTAAAAAATCTTGTATGAAAAAGTTTAACAATAACTTTTTCTAATAAAGGTCTTCAATTTTCAGTTTCAGTTTAGATCTGATAAGCAGCTGTCATTAATCAACTTTTGCAACAAAGTTTCTAGTTTCAATTTCCATTTCATTTGAATACTTTCAATGGAATTCTCTGAAAGCAACATAGTTTATATTTATCTTTAATCTACTCAAAAATAAACACCTCATTACCATTATTATTCGTACAAACTCAAAGTGTCAATGTTTCATTGAGTTCTTGTCTCTTATTTATCTTAGAAAAGAGATCTCTTTCGAAATTTACATATATAACAAAACCCATTCATATAAAACTTTCAATGCTTTTTCCAACCCATTTAAATTATATGTCAAATAGCATTCTATTAGATACTTTTCAGTGTTTATCATATTTCACATTGACGGCCTTTGTTATGACAAACAGTTACTACAAAACTGACATACGGAACTCAAAGACCCCAACCACGAAACCGAACTGTTTGTATCTTTTGTAAATGTATTTAATTACATTTGCCAATTGTCTATGAATATGTTAGCAGCGTGTAAATACAAACACTAAACTGGTACAAATTAATAAATATGCGTATATGCCAACGATATGTGTCTAGTATTTGGAATTGTGGGGCCTAGGGCCTGGGGACCAGCGAGAAAGGGGCTTGAATGGGGAGCCTGGTTGTTGACTGGTTCTTAAAATCAATATCGTGCAAACAGACCATAAGATAAACTTGGTTTATGTGGCCGTTATATGGCTTTGTTTAAATCTATATCAAAATGTTTGCATTGTCTATACGCACACATATTTATGTCTATATATGGGTGTAAGTACACAGAGAGAAAAAGAAAGCTCTGAAATCAGGTTTCAAAAAGGAAATGGAATCGGAAATGGAATGCTTAATATAAACAAGTTAGCAAGATTATTTTTTTCGAAATTCCCAAGAGTTTCGAAATTACCGGATTCGACGAAACGTGAGGAAATTTTACTATGTGCGTGTCAAAGCGATATTTTTTGCGAAAATTCCCCAAGTCTCGAAATCAATGCCAAAGTATTAATCAAACATCTGTGGATCAAGTGGATCGGAGAAAAAATTAATTTTTGCCGTCGAAATAGAAACAGGAATTCTGCGGTTCCTACAAAAAGTTGCGAGTTGGATGGTTTGTAAAAGAAGTTTAATAAGTTCGGATTTCGGGAATATTTTTCCGAAAATTTCAAAATTCCCGGAATTACTGCCGAAATGGAGATGGCAGCGAAACAGGAATTCTGCGAGATTGACGGGGCGTGAAAGAATTGTATGTTTACGGATTTTTCTTGCCGAAATTCCCAAAGTACCGGAATTGCCTCTGAAGTGGAGATAAATCGAAACAGGCGTTCGGCGGAATTTTGTGAAATTGTCGGAATGTGAAAGAATTTAATAGGTACGGGTTGTGGGATGTTTTTTCCGAAATTCCCACAGTCCCGGAATTGCTGAAAAAGTAGAGCTGAATCGATTCTGGAATTATTCGAGATTGACGGGACGTGAAAGAATTTGATACGGATTGTAGAATTTTTTTTCGAAATTCCCAAAGTACCGGGATTGCCGCCGAAATAGAGATATAATTGAAACAGGAATTCGTCGGAACTCTGAAAGACTGACGGGATATTAAAGGCACATTTTTTAAAAAAATTCCAAAGGAATTTGACTTTTTCTTTATTTTAATACAATATAACAATAACAATTTTTTTTTTTATTAATTTTTTTCATATTTTTATGATACAACAAATATGCATCCTCCTTTATAAGATTTTTGCTTAGAAACATTCTCTGTTCCAGAAGATGCAATAGATCATGAAATATGTCTTTCTTTTTCGAAATATTCAAAATATGAGGAAAAACTTCAAGTTTGGATAGTTAAAAGAACTTCTTCTTTTTTACAAGATTTGATATTGCAATATTGCTTTTTTAAAATGTTAAAAATATGAGAAAAGTTCAAATTTGAATAGATGAAATCCTTTTACAAAAACTTGCTAGCCAAGTATTTAAAAGGCTAACTTATTCAGATGCCAGTGGGAGCATGTTATCAACTTCTAATTGAATAATGGCAGAGACGAACTAGCACCTTGGATCAAAATATTGACGAGATTCCTTTTTAAATAGAAATTTATCCATTAAAAATTACCGAAAACTTTTAGTTTAATTTAATAAAAAAATTTACATCATTTGACAACTTTCTAATTAGTATGGCCGCTAGATGGCGTAAGCAAGTTGATGTCGCTAGTTTGCGCAATCAAGCTTAGACATAAGAGCAACGATAGGGGTTCTTACTGGACACTGTCTTATTGGTAGGCACGCTAATAGATTGGGGATGCCTCATTTTGACTACTGCAGAAGTTGTCAGGAAGTAGAAGAGGTGGAAACAGTGGAGCATCTTCTGTGTGGTGGCACAATGCAGGAGAAGACTGAACCTACTGAGTTCCGAACTTTTTGGGAACGTTACTGAATGCGCAGGAATCAGAATAAGTAAGATTAATTCCTTTATTAAATCGACAGGATGGTTCAGAGAGGATCCAGGGGAGTAGATATTATCCCAAGTGGCATCACAACGGCCCTTTACAGGCCTAGGTATGTCGTAAGGTAACCACTTCTATGCCAGGAAACAGTCTTATAAAAAAAAATACACTTGGCGTGACGTTACAAAAAATTGAAGTTTTGACTTGGATTACAAAATCCAAAGTTGCTGCGAAATGGACGATAGTCCATTAAATAAAATGACAAGGTTGTGGGCTCGTAAACAAAGCAAGCAGTGAAGCCTTTAGTAATTTAGTTTTAAGAAAGTGCTGACAGTTTTGCATTTGAAAGGGCTCGAGACGGGTTTAATAAATTTTAAAAACACCAGGACGGGGGGATACTTAATATCTTTTTAGGACCGGCGAAACAGAATCGAGTTGACTTTCTCAATCCTATCTCTATCAAGTAGGCGCAAAAATTTAAAAGCCATCCATCGTTTATATTTAGGCGATTCATGTTCAATAGTAAGAGGCGCACATTATTCGATTGTTTTACGCAAATCTCACACTATCAAAGTAAAAGAAAAATCTCCAATTATTCGTTAAAAACAAAATTTTTTATTCTCCTCTTTTTTTTTTAAGGAAAACTAAAAAAATGTGTTGATGTCTTAGGTGACAGGTCTGTTTTGGCAGCACTAAGCTCTTTCAAACTGTGTCTGTCGTCAGTCACTTTTTCTATATTGGTCGACTTATTGATTTCTCTTCGAGAAATCTTAAACAATTCGGAATTTTCAGTTACCCATTTCGTCAACGGCGTTTTCCTTAGATAATAATTTATTATTATTGCTACTTTCTTTTTCCAATTTTGTTATTATAAATTTTAGTATCTGGCCACTTCATGATGTAAGTCGAAATATATCGCTGCAAAGTTCAACCTTCGGGGTAGAGGCTCCGATAAGTTCATAGCTGTTTTACCATTATTTTTTTCTTTCTAAATATTCATTATTTATAATCCAAGGCGTTTTTACTCTTTAAAAATGTGAAAAAAAAAAAAAATAAATTACCACTTTTTTTCTCTCAGTGTACATGTGCTCTGATTGAATTTTGTTGCAAACACAAAAATGGCAGGAACCTCTTTGCCTATAGGCTCCACTGTATTGCTGCACTAATGAAATTATGGTTTGAAATTTAATATACCAGTTAGTCGGGCCAACTGGGTTGGCTTTAAGCCCCCACATGGCCTGCAATTAGTTGACCCAGGTTGGCGCTATGTGGCGGCCATTGTGGCTTATTCAGCTGGCTGGCTGGTGGACTATGTGTGTCGGTTTTGGCCAAAAATGCAGCAGCTACCAATGTTGTTAATGAAACGCAACACAGCGAGATTTGGAGAATGTGCCACAATTTGGATGTACTAGATTTAAAAGGAAAAACTATTAAATGCAAATTATGTCAGTTTCATTATGGCTGACGACACAGATACAAGATACAAGCACACACAGATACACACACAAACACTCTTCGCATACAAATTAACGAATATGCGTTTTTTACGCGCTCTCTCTCAGCTAATTAAATTGAATTCAATTGAAATTTAGAACTCGGCCCTTGGCACGTAATCTAAAGAGAGACAACACCAATACAAACCGAAAGAGACGGCATGTTGCGTTTGCTTTTGGCCCCGTTAAGTTTAATATGAACTGTAATTAAACGTTAAGCCAACGGTAAAATCGTAATGACAAAAACTTTATGACTATTCGATAAACGTCTTAGATAATGCGATAATATAGAATAAAGTGCTACGTGTTTTGAAAGACAAAGAAAATACTTGGACACGCATAACGAGGGCGTCGTTACTTGGGGACAGACGACATTGAGGCAACATATTAAAAAGTCTAGAATGTATATGAGATTTTTTGTAACGGGGCTAGTACTAGGTCGTGGGCCTTTAAATGTTTTGCTTGGGGAACGTGATTTAAAGAAATCAGCATTTTATATCTTGATCACGATTCGTGGCATTACTTTTGTTGAGTTTTTAAGATATACTTGGTAGTTTTTAAATCTATGTTAATACGTAGGTGATCTAAGTATCTGTACACGCATGTTCATACAGATAACAGCGACTGACATTGTAGCTTTAAAGGTTATATTTATATTATTCATAATTACTTGGAAGTTACAACCAAGCAAGAATTTTTTATTGGCATAATCGGTGGCTTTTTTATAAATGCTTCAGAATTTACTTCATATTTTTTACATTTTTTTTTTTTAATCGGCATAAGTAAGTTGTAGACATAGCATTTAATTTTCGCATGTTCATAAAGATAACAGCGACTGACTTTGTAGCTTTAAAGGTTATATTTATATTATTCATAATTACTTGGAAGTTACAACCAAGCAAGAATTTTTTATTGGCATAATCGGTGGCTTTTTTATAAATGCTTCAGAATTTACTTCATATTTTTTACATTGTTTCTTTTTTTATCGGCATAAGTAAGTTGTAGACATAGCATTTAATTTTCGCATGTTCATAAAGATAACAGCGACTGACTTTGTAGCTTTAAAGGTTATATTTATATTATTCACAATTACTTGGAAGTTACAACCAAGCAAGCATTTTTTATAGGCTTAATCGGTGGCTATTTATAAACGCTTCAGAATTTACTTCATATTTTTTACATTTTTTTTATCGGCATAAGTAAGTGGTAGCCATAGCATTTAATTTTCAGTTTAAGTTGTTAAATGCCAAACACCCTTGGTGGGGATCGAGATTAACAAACCCCAAAGGGAGGGAGCTTTATAAATGCATAAATAGCAACAACTTTTCAACACTGTCTACGGGGACACCAACGTATTGGCCGTCTGATCCACAAAAAATACCAGATCTGTTGGATTTTATAGTCTTTTCTGGAGTACCTAGAAATCACCTTGATATTTCGGAAAACTACGACCTAAGCTCTGACCATTCGCCAATTATAGTTACATATAGCACTGCTCTTCCAGCCCTTTCGAACACATATAAAATTGTCACACCTAGGACAGATATTTTATCGTTCCAGAATTGGATAGATGCGAAGTTGGACACAAATATATCTCTTAAAACTGCCATAGAAGTAGATGCAGCTGTTGAATCTTTAACAAATATTATCCATGAAGCGGGTTTGATGTGTACTGTACCAGCTGCTACTAACTGTACAACAAATAATGTTTTTGTATCAGCAGAGCTACGGAACCTTATAAATAGTAAACGTAAACTTCGGAAAAAATGGCAAATCAGCAGAAATCCGGCAGATAAAAAGAGATACAATGCAGCATCAAATCAACTTAAAAAACGCCTCTACGAAATAAGAAATGAAGCAACTGCTGAGTTTCTTAAAAGTTTGGATCCCAACACTAAGGATCACGAGTATAGCCTTTGGAGAGCTACCAAATATTTAAAACGTCCTGCAAAGAGAAATGTTACTATACGAAATCAGAATGGAGAATGGTGTAGAACCAACAAAAGTAAGGCTGAGGCATTTGCACAACATTTACACTCAACGTTTCAACCTAATTCTAATCCTGCGCCAGAAGACACTGAAATAATAGAGTTTTTGGATGTGCCTTGTCAGATGTGCCTGCCCATTCGCCGAATCACTGTTTTAGAAATTGAAGAAGAATTCACAAGATTAAATCCAAGAAAGTCACCAGGCTATGACAAAATTGACGGAAGAGTGATAAAAAGTCTCTCTCAAAAATGTATTCAATATTTAGCTCTAATTTACAATGCAATTTTGAGGCTGGATCATTTTCCTACACAATGGAAATGTGCGGAGGTAATAATGATTCCAAAACCAAACAAGCCTGAAAACATTCTCTCGTCATACCGTCCGATTAGCCTTCTAGTGACATTTTCCAAAGTATTTGAAAGGATACTTTTGAATAGGTTGTTACCAGTTTTGGAGGAAAACAATATAATACCCGAGCATCAGTTCGGGTTTAGAAAAGGCCATGCAACTCCAGAGCAGTGCCATCGAATAGTAAACATAATAACAAGTGGATTCGAAAAGAAACTGTATTCTGCAGCAGTATTTCTTGATGTTCAGCAAGCATTTGATCGAGTCTGGCATCCAGGAATATTATATAAAATTAAGAAACAGCTTCCTGCTCCATTTTTCTTGCTGCTTAAATCGTATTTAAACAATCGACACTTTTATGTTCAAAAAGATGGAGAAACATCACAACTATACAGTATACATGCAGGTGTTCCACAGGGTAGTGTTCTGGGTCCCGTCCTTTACACGATATTCACTGCGGATCTTCCTGTTGATGAAAATGTTGAAGTAGCCACTTATGCTGATGACACAGCTATAATTACATCTAAAGAATCAGCGGCAGAAGCATCCCAAGGTATTCAAAATGAAATTTTTGAAATAGAGCGATGGCTTAAGAAATGGAAGATAAAGGTTACTGATAAGTCGAATCATGTAACATTTGCATTGAGAAGAGGAAATTGTCCGCCAGTATATCTAAATAATATACAAATACCACATAGAGATTCAGCCAATTACCTTGGACTCGATTTAAATCGCAGAATCACCTGGAAAAGTCATATTAAAAGCAAAGTAAAGAAACTGAACAGAAAAACAAAGCAAATGCATTGGCTGCTTGGTAAAAGATCGCAGTTAAGCTTAGAGAACAAAGTCCGGCTTTACAAAGCCACTTTGAAGCCTGTATGGACTTATGCTATCCAATTATGGGGCACAGCAAGTCACTCAAATATTGAAATAATTCAACGCTATCAGTCCAAGACGCTAAGACTAATTGTAGACGCCCCCTGGTTTGTATCCAATGAGCAAATTCATAAAGACCTAAATATTCCATACGTTAAAGACGAAATACGAAGACTAAGCACTAGCTACGTGGAAAGGCTACATAATCATACGAATGTTTTGGCAATAGGCCTCTTGGATGATAGCGATACAACACGAAGATTAAAACGCAATCATGTCCTAGATTTACCATTTTCAAATTGAGTTTACAGCATTTAAAAAAAAAAAATAGTTATTACTCATTGGCAGAGGTGGGCACGAAAAATAACGGAAAGAGCACTTTTTGCTTGTGCGCCTATCTTTCGCCACAGAAAAGACATAACGGAAAGAGCACTCAGTACAAAAAACGCCTTGGACATTTTTGCACCGAGTGCTCTTTCCGTTAGGTCTTGTAAGTGGCGCCTGCCAGACGCACACGCAAAAAACCGAGAATGTTACAAAAACAAAATACACACAGTGTGCGCTTTTATGGCCCTACTCGAGCATCCTTTTTTCGACCTTTTTAGACCGTAACGGTAGTTTTTATTGGTGCTCGCGACGAAAAATTCGCACAAGTACACTGAGCACAGAAATATAGTTAATTTGGCAACTGTAAGACCCAGTAATTTTTTTGGTAAATTAAAATTGTCATATAAACTCATATGACTTTTCTGTTTCTTTGAATGTGTTGCAAAATTTTGTCAGTGTACACGCACAAGCAGATCGTCGGCGACGCGCCGAGTTTACAAAAACAAAATACACACAATGTGTGCCTTCGCTCGACTCGCAGCAACTTACAAAAACAAAATACACACAATGTGTGCCTTCGCTCGACTCGCAGAATATTACAAAAACAAAATACACACAGTGTGCGAGTTTTATGGCCCTACTCGAGCATCCCTTTTTAGACCGTAACGGTAGTTTTTATTGGTGCTCGCGGACGAAAAATTCGCACAAGTACACTGAGCACAGAAATATAGTTAATTTGGCAACTGTAAGACCCAGTAATTTTTTTGGTAAATTAAAATTGTCATATAAACTCATATGACTTTTCTGTTTCTTTGAATGTGTTGCAAAATTTTGTCAGTGTACACGCACAAGCAGATCGTCGGCGACGCGCCGAGTTTACAAAAACAAAATACACACAATGTGTGCCTTCGCTCGACTCGCAGCAACTTACAAAAACAAAATACACACAATGTGTGCCTTCGCTCGACTCGCAGAATATTACAAAAACAAAATACACACAGTGTGCGATTTTTATGGCCCTACTCGAGCATCCTTTTTTCGACCTTTTTTCTTGATGTTGTTGTAGTGCTCTTTCCGTTATTTTTCGTGCCCACCTCTGCTCATTGGAGTTTAACTATTACCTCTGCTAAATTATAACTTCCAAAACTTTTACTTATTGTCTTAGGGATAGATTGTAAATAAACTATATTTAAAAAAAAAAAAAAAAAAAAAAAAGTTAAATATAATTTTTAAAAAGTTTAGTAAATGTAGTTACCGTGAATAAAGCTGGAACTTGTGTGAGACATAAAAATTACTTAGAAACATCAAAAGAATACAAATCACTCTTTTTTTTTGAATTTCTCCCATATTTTAAAATCTATGGGTCAGTCTAAGAAACTTTGGCCAAGAAACTATAGATCTAAAACGAATTTCGAGTCGCCCACTATTTCAAAATATTTAAAAATCGAATAAGACATTGAACTCATAAGGCACGTTTTTTTTTCTCAAGCAAAATGTGTATATTTTTGAGAGGGCGCTTTCATTTTAAATTCATTTTCTTGGGAAAAGTTTCTTTGAATAACACATGGAATCAAAATAGCGAGGCGCCCTTGAAGGTTTTTTCGAACCTATATAAATTGAATCAACCAAATACACATATATCACACACAAAATAACCGATTTTCGGATCCAGCGGTCAGACCATATTTTCCTTATGTTCTTAAAGTCGCTGAATCCGAATTTTTATAGGGCTCGGGAGCCCAACAATATAATTTAGGGATTACTAAACCCGATTCCGAGGAGGAAAGCATTGAACATGTCCAATGCTTTACTTACCTCGGAAGCGTTATCACTAGTAAAAATGGAGCTGACCAAGACGTTGCCGCCCGAATTAATAATGTCAAATCCTTCTTTGGCATCCTCAGCAAGATCTAAAAATCCAGCCACATATCGACTAAAACCAAACTCCGCATTTTTGAGTCTAATGTTAAATCGATACTTTTTTACGGATGCGTGACGTAGATAGCTCGAGAAACATCGATACAAGAATTCAAATCTTTTTAAATAAATGCTTGCGGCGAAAACTTAAGATTAGATGGCCCGAACGAATAAGTAATGAAGCTCTCTGGAACCAGACAAATCAGCAAATAGCGCCGGTTGGGATTTAGCGCTGTAAATGGCGTTGGATCGGGCACTCGCTTCGAAAGCCTGCTACTTACATTGCGAAACAAGCACTTCGCTGGAATCCTCAGGGGTCACAACGTCCGGGGGCCCAGCCCAAAGCTGGCGCAGAACGATAGACGCTGAGCATAATACCGCAAACAGCTCCTGGTACGAAATTGGTCGTGATGCTCCCAATAGAATTATATTAAAATCTGTTGTAAAGGCCCTATGCTCCACAAGGAGAAGAGGACTACAGTAAGTAAGTAAGTAAGAATCCGATTCCGAGGTCCAAAGAACCCCAACACGTCAGAGTTTTGTTTCAAGAGCCAGACTATGTTTATTATAAGGTTTTGGGTCACTGTGTCCAAATCCGGGAAACTACATTTCTGACCTCCGAACCTAAAAATATATATTTTTATACCCTGTACCGTATGGTACAAAGGGTATATTGTGTTTGTGCAAGCCGAAAATGTATGTAAGGTACAGAAGGAGACGTCGGAGACCCCCCAAAGTTACCTAAAGTATGATCAGAGTGCCTAGAGAAGTCGATATACCCATGTCCGTCTGTCCGTATGAACGCCTAGATCTCAGAGATGGTAAGAGCTAGAGCAACCAAACTTTCAGATAAGATCCCTTATTAATCCATAGGAGACAAATTTATTTTATTTTTTTGATATCGGGATTACATTATATAGCTTCCATAGGGGTGTTTCAGAGGACCTCGAAAAAAAGCAAAAGTTTTAGATGGATAATTCGTTTGTTTATGAAGATATCATAACCAAATCTAGCAGTCGGAAGTTTTTTAGAGATCCCCAGCACTGTTGCAAATTTTATCAAAATCGGTTGACTATATCATATAGCTCCCATAGGATCGATCGGTCGAAAAAATGTTTTTTGTACAAAATTCGTTGTTTTTCCTTTGTTTGTGAAGATATTGTAACCAAATTTGTCATTAAGAAGTTTTTTAGAGTTTCCAAGCACCAAGTTTGATCAAAATCGGTTGACTATATCATATAGCTCCCATAGGAACGATCGGTCAAAAACGCTTTTTTTTACAAAATTCGTTGTGTTTCGTTTGTTTGTGAAGATACCGTAACCAAATTTGGCATTAAGAAGTTTTTTAGAGTACCCAAGCACTGCGCCAAGTTTGATCAAAATCGGTTGACTATATCATATAGCTCCGATAGGAACGATCGGTCAGAAAAACGCTTTTTAACAAAATTCGTTGTGTTTCGTTTGGTTTTAAAGATATCGGAACCAAATTTGGCACTCGGAAGTTTTTTATAGTTTCCAATCAGTGTACTAAATTTGATCAAAATCGGTTGACTATATCATATAGTCCCCATCGGACCGATCAGTCAAAAAAATTGTTTGGTGCAAAATTCGACTGATTTCTGTTTGTTTATGAAAATATCGTAGCCAAATTTGCCGAATAAAATATCTTTTGGAGGTCTTAAGCAATATTTCGGATTTGATTGCAATGTGGCGGTACAGGGTATCCCAAAGACGTCTGCGCCCGACTTTAACGTACGCCATCTTTTTGTATGTGATTGTGACGTCTTTAAAATAAGAAAAACTGCAGAAAGTTTTGGAACCAGATTTTTTTTTTTGGTAAATGTATTTTTGCAGCATTACATTAAGATGGGTTCATCTGGAATTTCGTACCTTTTTTAATACTAAAATAATCACCATAGCTTACTCGTATAGATTGAGCTATGTATCTACCTTTGTCCTTATGAGCTACCCAAATTCAGAGGGCATAGTAGCCTACCATTTTCGCTTTAGCTTTATTTTTCCTGTAGAAGAATTTCACAATGTACACCCACACCATAAGGGTCTTAAGGTTAAATTTGAGAGCTCTGTAATATACTTAACTATTTTTTTTTTTTCTAAAAGCCCGAACCACGAAATTTGTTATGTAGAACTATGTGAGCCTAATTAACAAAGAAACGAGTTTCTCGGAACACATTCGTAAGATAGTTTTGTCATTATTCGTATTACTTTTTTAAGGGTTCACCTTATTAGTCAGACCTTGTATTGCCAATCGATAGGTTAAACTTCTCTTCTCAAATCTTCTTATTGCGAACGCTTCTACAAGTTTATTATTTGTCTGTCATTAATGCATATTAAAAAAGTAAACTTAATTTTATGGTTCAGTTTACATTAAAACAGAAATTTTTATCGTATACTGAGTCAAAGACAGTTCCAGTTTTGTCTTCATCACAAAACTAGAGCTCACTTTCGCTGGATGTCTTCATGGCATATACATTCTTGTAAAGACAATAAATTAAAAATGCTCTGTTTCTTTTATAATAAAGATGATACGGTTTGCAATTCCAGAAACAGATAAAGCTGTTCCATACCCGCTCCCTTTATGTAACAATTTGTTGTTTAGAGTTCCGAAGCAAAACATCAGCTGCAATCACGTGTTTCTCTCCATTCACTTGGAAGTGTAAAATTCTTATCGCCATTAAATATTTACAAAAGCTGATCAAAACCCAAATGCCGCATTGCAAAGCCGTAAAATAAAAAGTAAAACGTAAAAATGAAAACATTTGGTGAATTTTTTTATTTTTTACTTTTCTTGGATTATTAATCAAAGGCATACAATATTTTAATGATGTTGGCGCGTGTTGCATCAAATTGTTGTTGTCTTCGGCACGGCTGCGATAATATTTGGATTAGTTCAAGTCAATTGCATCCTTTAGAATTCGCCAGCAGCAGGCGGGGCTTACATTGAAGAAGGGTTTGGCTGCCGCGTGCTGGTAATGTGTACAAGACGCCTGCAATGAGACGAATCTAATGTTGCACACGTGTCCAGGCCATGTCGATTGGTTGCAACACTCATACTCTATGTCAGTTGGGTGCTTGCCACCAGATAGCTTCATATAAAGTAAGTTAAATGTTGTGTTAAGATTAGCAATGGGCAACAGCAGAGGCCAACCGCAAATCTTTGGCAAACACGCCAAGCCGCTTAAGGCCATTGAAAAACAGGAGTAGAGCTGGATCTGGACTTGGCTATGGGTTGGAGTCTCGTTTGGCCGCTTGGGCTACGTGTCTGGCATACGTAAAATTCATACGACCCTTGTAAAAAAAATATTTCTTATAATGCGGGCGACATTATCGGCAAACAAAAAGAGAGAAAGGCCCGAAAATAAAAAAAAACAACATTTTCGGCACTACGACGATGTCCATTGACTGCTAATGACGTAGTTCAACTACGGAAGTGCAATGTAACCCTGGTACACGTTAATTCCCTTTGCCTGTAGAGCAGGTGCCACTTTGAGTGGCATGGCATTCAATATGCTCGCACTTGGCATAATTTATGGCATATTTTACATATGATAAGCTCGGCTCGGTACTCATTCCGAAATTCTTCGAGATAAAACTTGTTAACTACTATACATACAAATTTTTCAACTCCTAACGATATGGCTGTGAAATGAACAAATATAACAAACATTTAACACCTTGTAGACGCGTTGTGTGGTCAGCACAATTATTTCGAGTTGTATTAATGAAAATCTGTGAAAAATAGTTAAAGGAAGAAAGAATAAATCAATATGAAAGGTTGGGGGTCGAGTTAAGTTGGATAAGACGAAGTGCAAATACGCTGACTAGATAGGCAGCAGTAAAAGATTTTAGAATAGAATTTAAGACCGAAATCCCAATTTAGCGATTCAAATCAAAACTGACTTCTATTTTCTGTAACGGAACGCCATGCTTAGATTTGCTTTTATCTTTTAATCGATAAGACCGATATTTGCTAAGTAAGTATACAAGAAAACAACTTTTGGAAAACCTTAGCCTTTCAATTTTTATACCCTGTACCGTATGGTACAAAGAGTATATTAAGTTTGTGCAAGCCGAAAATGTATGTAACATACAGAAGGACACTTTTGAGAAAGTTACCTAAAGTATGATCAGGGTGACAAGAGAAGTCGATATACCCATGTCCGTCTGTCCGTCTGTCAGTATGAACGCCTAGATCTCAGAGATGGTAAGAGCTAGAGCGACCAAGTTTTCAGATTAGATGCGTAATTATGTCAGGGGTGACAAGTCTATTTTATTTTTTCGTTATCGGGGTTACATTATATAGCTCCCATAGGGGTGTTTCAGAGGACCTCAAAAAAATCCAAAAGTTTTAGATGGATAATTCATTTGTGCAATGTATGCAACGGACAGAAGGAGGCGTGGCAGACCCCAAGTCCTTTATACCAAAATGCTTATCATAACCTCGGATAGCGATTGAGCCATGTCCTAGATTTCGGAGACTATAAGAGCTAGATATACGAAACCTTACCAGCTGGTGCGCATATTTCCTGAGAAGATGAAGTTTGTTGAATCATGTCAATAACTTGGCCCGTTCGCCCGCAGTAGATTTTCGCGGTTTTTAGCCATGCCGTTTAATATTTTTCTTTGAAAATAAGCACTGTACCAAATTTGATCAAAATCGGTTGACTATATCATATAGTCAATTTACAGACATTTGCCTCCAAGTGCTGCAACAGAAACTTGGCCAGATTTATGGGTCTTTCTTGTCATTTTAGGTTAATCGCTAATGGTCTGCTTGGCTCTATTCTAAAAAAAAACGAATAGCTTTGACAGTTGAATTTTCTTTAACACGTAGCACATACCGGTGCGAATGATAAAAAAAATGTTTTTTCGCGATATTTCGAGAAGATGATCAGCTACGATTTTAGGACTTGCATTTTTTTTACCTTAAAACAAGTACAAATCAAACTCCGAAAGCCGATTTTAGCTTCATTTTCATCAAACCTATTGACACTGTACCAAATTTGATCAAAATCGGTTGACTACATCATATAGCTCCCATAGGACCAATCGGTCAAAAAAACGCTTTTTTTACAAAATTCGTTGCGTTTCGTTTGTTTGTAAAGATATTTTTAGCAAATTTCGCAATAAGAAGGTTTTTAGAGTATCCAAGCACTGCACCAAGTTTGATCAAAATCGATTGACTATATCATATAGCTCCCATAGGAACGATCGGTCAAAAAAAAGCTTTTTTTACAAAATTCGTTGTGTTTCGTTGGGTTTTAAAGATATCGGAACCAAATTTGGCACTCGGAAGTTTTTTATAGTTTTCAATCAGTGTACTGAATTTAATCAAAATCGGTTGACTGTATCGTATAGTCCCCATAGGACCGATCGGTCAAAAAAATTGATTGTTGCAAAATTCGACTGATTTCTGTTTGTTTATGAAAATATCGTATCTTTTGGAGGTTTTAAGCAATATTTTGGACTTAACTGCAATGTGGTGGTACAGGGTATCCCAAAGTCGTCTGCGCCCGACTTTAACGTACGCCATCTTTTTTCTTATCTTTGTCGTTAAAACCTAATGTCACGCCAAAATGGAAACATTAAATTGGCCTAACGTTACAAAATTCATCTGTTAATGGATCGACTCTATGCCATGATATAAGAATTATAGCAGAACTATCTACAAATGAAAGCTATTTGAAAAATTCTTGTTGTCACATTTACCAATTCAGTGTTCCAAAAGTTATTAAGCGTTTTGTTTTTTTTTTTTCATATTTGTCGTTAAAACGTAACGTCACGCCAACAAGGGATTGTCCTTATCAACCACATTAAATTTGCTATACGTTACAAATTTCATCTTAAAATGGATCGACTCTCTATGAAGCTGTAAGAATTATAGCAGAACTATCTGTAACTGAAAGCAATATAAAAAAAAACTCTTGCTCTCACATTCACCTGTTCAATTTCCAAAAGTTATCTGCACGCAATTGTAACCGAAATACCAGAAACAACAACAAGTTTCAGAGCTGTAACAACTTTTTAATTGAAAAACAATTTTTTTGGCATAACCATTTCATTTCATAGGGTTCCGTGTCATTTCAAGCTCCTTTTCATTTTCTTTTTTTTTGTTCTTACTTTTGAAGTTTCATAAATTCCATTTAATTTCTGGTATTTTTTTTTTTTTTTTTGCGTTAACCTGCAATTTGTGTAACTAGTAGCTTTGAAAAGTTGTTATACCAATGCACGCATGGGTCAGAGTTGAATGTGCTTTCCCTTAAACCCCGCACAGCTTCAAGTTTATTGACTTTACTTCCGTGCGTATGTCGCAATTTCCGGTCTATGGCAAACGAAATAAAAACGTAATTTAACGCCATATTGCTGCAGAAATCACTCGAGTTGAAGCGTTTTCGTTTTCGCCGTGAACCATTAATTGAAATCATAAGATTTGCCATTTTATGTAGCCAATGCAATTAGCCGGCTTCAATTAAAAGGCCAATATGTGGGCGCAGTTGCAGGCGAGGGCGTGGCAACAACAAACCAGGTATAACATATCTTTATTGAATAGGTACTATTACAATTTTCACACCAAAGTGCGAAATGTGTAAACACTGCACTCTTACATGCTGCACAGAGGTGGGTAGTACTTTTAAGAAACTAAAAGGGAATAAAAACTTTTTCGTATTTAAATTTTTAGTTCAAAATACTAAAAATATTTTATACGTGTTCTCCGAATTTTATGTCGAAGCTTTTTCTGAGAAATGTCTCAATCTAGTCTGTTTCGAAAGTAGTTTTTATAGCAGCTCAGTAGTGCTGGAGAAAACATCGCTAGTCGAAGTTTAAAATCTCTATTTATCAATGTTGGCCAAAAAGATGTTTCTCCAGCACTACTAAACACCCATTGGATGAGTGCAGAAACATCTCGGTTGGCCAACATCGATATATAAAGATTTTAAACTTCGATCAGCGATGTTTTCTCCAGCACTAAAGCTCAGAAAATCGTTGTGGGTTCCACAAAAAAAATATCTATAGGGACTGCTATAAATATAACTCTTTTTTTTTGTTGCTTTAACCATTTGTGAGTTATAAGGTAATTTTTTCAGAATTTCAAATAAATTAGACGTTAAAAAAATTTAGCTTTTTTTTTATTTTGTAAGTTTCTAAAATACTCACCCAATATGCATATTAGCCAATTTTATGTTCACATTGATAAGCGGCAAGCTGCATGTCGCCGCTGCACAGTGGGTCGCAAACAAACTGCAAATGAAAAGTCAACTAGTATGTGTTACCAATGCACCTTTTGCATATATACATATATGTATATTTAAATGGAAATGCAGCTAGCTGGAGACGCCACCAACACGTGAGGCATGCAATAGTCGCTATGTGTCACCTGCCATAAAGCCAACTTGTTTATGTTTTTTAATCCAAGTGAAACTGCGGGTCCTGATGCTCTATCTCTGTTTGTTTGTCTGTCTTTCTGTCTGTCTTTTTTTTTTAGCTTGCTAATGCGGGCTAAGCTCTCTCTCTATCTCGCACTAGCTACAGCTTTCTCTGTTTTTTTGTTTTTTTTTTCCAAAGTGATCACAAGTTAATGTGATGCCAATGTGCGTTAACATGGATCAGTCAAGTTGCATCTCTTGACACCTTTCAATGCAGTTCCATTTCGAGTTTATTAATGGATTAAGCTAGCTTTATCATTGGAGTTCAACAAACTAAACACTCAGCTGTTCCCGCGCATACAATGACTCTGCTTTTTCCTATACAATAGCTGCTGACGTCTTTTAATTGAATTAACATTGACCGCATCATCGAATGCCAATGAAATATTGTATGCACCCACATTGTTAGATACTACAGTCAGAACAAAAATAATTCGAACGCTTTTGACTTTATAAATTTATTTAGGTAAGTATCAAATGTATGAATACAAAGATTACGACGTCGAAAATTCCATGGAAGAAGTTCATTCATTCTTCCGAAAACTTGGAACTTTGACACCTCTCCTAGATTATTACAA
Source organism: Chymomyza costata (assembly GCA_018150985.1). NCBI lineage: Eukaryota > Metazoa > Arthropoda > Insecta > Diptera > Drosophilidae > Chymomyza > Chymomyza costata. The sequence goes on along the minus strand of JAECWU010000149.1, from coordinate 84,756 downwards.
AGCGGCTTATTTTCTACACTTTCAAAGCAATAGTTTAATTTATGTAGATCAAAAATCTTTCAATCTATCAGAAACATCTTTCCTAAAAGAAGAAGACCAGAAGACTTAACGCTAGAAGCGATATATGGCGTTAAGTCCGTTTAACGTTTGCACAATTGGGCCACATATGGAAATCTGGTCAACTTACCACCAAAACAAAACGAAACTTAGCATATTCAACTCTAACGTAAAGTCTGTGCTTTTTTACGGATGCGAATGGAAATTCTCAGATTCAGGTATTTGTAAACCGGTGTCTAAGAAGAATTCTGCGAATTTGGTGGCCCCAACGAATTTCAAACAATGAATTATTGTCATGCACCGAGCAACCACAAGTAGCGTATGAGATTAAATGCCACAAATGGAACTGTATCGGCAATACAATAAGACGACCAAATGATAACATCGCCCGACAGGCTCTCCGCTGGAACCCATAAGGTTCTAGACGTCCCAGGGCGCCAGATGGGACATGGAGGCGTACAATCCAAGCAGAATTACGAAAAGCCAATTATACAGTGAATGACGTCACTGTTAATGCTCATAACAAAGTTAGATTTAAGTTGATTGTTGAGGATGTATGCTCCATTTAAGAGTACATAGTAGTAGTAGTAGTAGTAAAGTCTTTCAATAAAAAACTCAAATTGCAAAATATAAACGTTTAGTAAAATTTTATATGTATTAAAGTTTTTCGAAAAAAATTACTGGCGCTGTGTTCTTTTGAAATCGGGAAATGAAATGAAAAACTTATAAAAATAACACCCCCCGAAGGCTACATACAAAAATCCATGTTCTCTACTACTGTACAAGCAAAATTAAAAATAAATAATAAAAATTTCTTATTAAAAATATTTCTTCATCCACAATAAGATTCACTCTTCTTCTTTAGGCAACTTTTGCTTTAACAATTTGTGAATTACAAATAACTTTAAAAAAAAAAAAACTAGCAAAAATGTTCGGATCTTGAAGAATATAGTATATACATACGTATAATTGCAGCATTTGAGATTCCAACTCTTTGTTATTTACTATTTCTTTCTGGGATTTTATGTAATCCAGCTATTAAGTTTTTTTAAATAGCCTTAGTCGACACAATTTCTTTTCCTTAAAATTGTGGAATACGCCAAATTGTCGAGGCATAGTCCACTAGTACAGAAGTGCATAAAATAAGCAAAATTAAAAAGAAAAAAAAAAAAAAAAAAAAAATAATTATATTAATAACACATCTCCATCGATTGCATCCTGCCTACGCCTAAATAAGGCAACTCTTGTTTTAATTATTTGTGAATTAATAGCAACTTTTTTTCAAAAACCAGCATGAATGCTTCGATCTTGAAGATTAAAGAAGCTAGATTTATATAATAATATTATATATAGTACTGTGATTTATAACTTAAGTCTGTAGGCTTTATTAAAAAAATCTTTCCACTATAAAATATTATAATTATAATTGAAAAAGTAAGTATTATCTGAGTTATTCGCCATATAGTGTATTTGAGACCAAAGTTCGAATCACCCCCGTGGCACAAGCATAGTTCGAAGTAGCTGAGTTGGTGGAGTTTAGACTGCGTAACTTTAAGTTCGCTGGTGTTCCCTGGCATAAGACCTAGTCGACACAAACTATATACATATACTTTTTTTTTTTTAATGTTGTTTTTAAGCAGTTCTAAGCTGAGTTCTATATAGTTTTGCCTGGAAAAAAAGAATCGTTAGTTTTGTGTATTTATCTACAAACTTCGAATGCTCTCGAACAACATATTAAAATTTTGAAAGTTAGTCATAGTTAAACTAAAACTCGAGACAATCAAGGCTGCTTTCTATAAATGCAAAATTTTGGCTCGATATTCATTTTAGAGTTCTGAATAATATTTGGACTCACTGTGTACATATATAGTAAGAGGTAGTGCTGGAGAAAATATCGATGTTATATCGATGTATCGAAGTTTAAAATATCTATATATCGATGTTGGCCAACAGAGATGTTTCTTCAGCACTTCTGCACTCATCAAATGGGTGTTTAGTTGCAGTGAAGAAACATCTCTGTTGGCCAACATCGATATATAGATATTTTAAACTTTGATACATCGATGCATCGATATAACATCGAAGTTTTCTGCAGCACTAGTATGTGGTACGTATGCAAAGCGTTCGCAATTCTTAGTACGTCCGAATAATTTTTAGTCTCACTGTCTACATGATTTATATATGTAGTATATGGTATGTATATAAATGCCTGTGATATTTGTCGACACATTAGCGCATAATTTGCCTCATGCGGCTCAACTCCGTCTGCTCTCTTAATTAACCGCCTCGGTTAGTTGAGAAATTAACTCGATTGCGCGTTAATTAGGCACGTTTAATGAACTCATCGGCCCAATGTGCACAGTGTGCAATTGAATGTAGATTTCAATGTGCGTTAACTAAATAATTTTGTAGCAGTGTGCGTGGCTGAGAATATATATTTTTTAAAATCTATTTTTTATGTGGTCATTGGATTGCCAATGGTTTGATATTTTGCATGAGATGGGGAGGTTAAGTAGAGAAAATGTTGTCGCAGACCGATGCAGGATACACGTTATAACTTTTTATACGTGATAAATAATGTTAACACAAAAAATGTTTTTCGCAAGCTTAAACGTTGAAAATCTTAAAATGCGATCAAAAAATTTTTCTTACAAAATTATACAAGCTTATGCGTATTTTTTCCATTCCCAGGGCTAGATTTTATTTTGTTGTATCACTAGGTGCTGGATGCTAGTTCGTTGGTAACTTTCTCAAAAAAAGACTTACAAATTCAAATTTCTTAATTGCTTCATGACGTGTTAATACAAAAAAAAGATGGCGTACGTTAAAGTCGGGCGCGGATGACTTTGGGATACCCTGTACCACTAATTGCAATTAAGTCCGAAATATTGCTTAAGCAGTCTAAAAGACAGTTGATTGCCAAATTTGGGTACGATATTTTCATAAACAAACAGAAATCAGTTTTTTATCGATGGGTCCTATGGGGACTGTATGATATAGTTAACCGATTTTGGTACACTGATTGGGAACTATAAAAAACTTTCGGCTGCCAAATTTGGTTATGATATCTGCACAAACAAACGAAACACAACGAATTTTGTACAAAATACGTTTTTTTGATCGATTGGTCCTATGGGAGCTATATAATATAGTCAACCGATTTTGATCAAATTTGCTACATTGCTTGGGAACTCTAAAAAACTTCTTAATGCCAAATTTGGTTACGATATCTTCATAAACAAACGAATTATCCATCTAAAACTTTTTGTTTTTTTTTTAATTTCTCTGTAACACCCCTATTGGAGCTATAGAATATATTACCGATATCAAAAAAATAAAATAAACTTGTCACCCGTAGGATAATAATGGATCTAATCTATAAGTTTGGTTACTCTAGCTCTTACCATCTCAGAGATCTAGGCGTTCATACTGACAGACTGACGGACGGACAGACGTACATGGGTATATCGACTTCTCTAGTCACCCTGATCATACTTCTGGTAACTTTGGGGGTCTCCGACCTTTCTTTCTGTATGTTACATACATTTTCGGCTTGCACAAACTTAATATACTCTTTGTACCATACGGTACAGGGTATAAAAATGAAAAATGCAATTAATCTTTAACAAAATAAAAACAACTTTAATAAATCGAATACTTTTTTTTATTACTAGGTATTATTCATAATTTTTCGAAAAAAGTCATCCTACAGAAACCCAAATATGTGTGTGTGTTATCTTTGCTCGGTTTTTTTTTTTTTTTTTTGATCGTTTATTTATATATTATAATTCTATAAAAATCTTATATCTAAACAACAAAATTATTATCTAACAATAACATGACACACTGCCTCTATAGAGAGTTCTATAATATCTTTGTTAAAAAACCATTTATCGAATACTTAATTTATCGATAAATCTATGCATAAAGTAAATTTAGCGATAACAAAAAATTTATTTGACAAAATTGGCTTAAATCTTTTGAAAATAAATAAAAATTGAATGAAGCTAATATTTCATTTTATTGCTAGGTACTAGGGTAGTAGCAGTAGTGTGATACCTTCTCGAAAAAAAAAACACTTTAAAAAAATTAAAATACCTTAAAAAGTTTACATAAATATTCACTTAAAATACTCTAAAAAATATCAAAATGGGAATTTAAAAAGAAATGCAGCGTAAAAATTATGTTTAATATTTTTGAAGTAAATAAAAATCGAATAAATCGATTATTTAATAATATTAATATGTACTGGGTAAAAATCCATTAAGAAATTTCTCGTAAATGTAAATTTAAAAAATTCAAATACATACAAGATATTCATTTACGACATACCGAGTTGATTAACAAAATTTTTACGAAAAGTTCATTTATTAAAAATATGATATATTAAGGGAATTTTGAAAAAATGCTGAAATTAAGCTTAAAAAAAATATAACTAATTTTTTTTATACCTAGGTACCTGGTGTAAGTCCATTTATAAATTCATAAAATGTAATTTACAATATAAATTAAAAACAATTCAAATATGAGCAATCATTTGCGACCTATCGAGTTGATTAAAAAAAATTTAACGAAAAATTAATTTATTAACAACTAAGTTTATAAGATAAAATAAAAACAATTCAAATATAAGGCATTTATTTGCGAGCTATCGAGTTGATTAAATAAAATTTAACGAAAAATTAATTTACTAACAACTTTATAAATGAAGAGGATTTTGGAGAAAATTGTTCATGGTGAAAAAGAGCTAAAACTCTTTAAAATGGAACTAAATGTATTTTTTTTATTTTTTTTCGTTTTAGATACTGGGAATAAGTCCATTAAATGATTTATAAAATTTAATAAATAAACAAAGTAAGGTATTCAATTAATAGATATCAAGTTGAAAAAAAATCTTAAACGAAATATTTATTTATCGATAAATCCGCTCTATGCTCCGACTAGGGGCGATTATATGTGCATAAAGATGTCTATATATATAAAGTATATATAATCTCGATTATATGAGCATAAAGATGTCTATGTATATAACATATATAATCCCGATGTAAAAATAAAAAAAAATAAAAATAAAAAATATATCGAAAAAGAGAATTTTTTTGCCCAAAATCTCTTTCGAATAAAAAAAAAAATAATCGATTATTTTGTTTATTACTGGTACTGGTTATAAGTCCATTTATAGATTTAAAAAAAATTTATCAACAAAATATATTTAAAAAAAAAAATTATTCATTAATAACTCGAACATAAAGTGAATTTTGCCCAAAAATTAAATAAAATATCTATAAAGTTTTTAATTTTGTTTTTAATTATTTAATTTGAAATCTATCACTTAGTAAATAAAAATCCATAAACTGGAAAAGATTTATTTTCACATTTATTCCAGTCATTTAAAAAAAGTTTATTCTAACAAAATACATTTAAAAAAAATTTCAGGTAGATATATCGTAATTAATACGAGATATTGAGTTGATTAAAAAAAGTTTTACGAAAAATGTATTCATTAATAACTCGATACATAAAGTGAATTTTGCCCAAAAATTAAATAAAAATCCATAAGCTGGAAAAGATTTATTTTCACTTGCAATCCGTATTCATTTAAGTAATGTTTGTTCGTATTAAATTTTCTCAGAGCTATTTTTTATTGTTTACCATTAAAAACTAGATTGTATCAATTTATTTACATATGTATTTGTCCATAACAAGAGTCTAAATTTTTCCAGCACTTGTTCATGAAATGCTTTCTTTTCTGACTCCGCTTCAGTTAAACCCCTCCCCCTGGGCTCTTCTTTCTTCCACTCGATTTTTCACTCTCAACTGCATTTTGCCTCATTGAGTGTGCAAATAAATGGGCTTAATTAATTGCATTTTTGCACTTTGGAGTGCGGGCCCTTCAAAACTTTAGAGTAGCACTTACACCGGAGGAGGCGCCTAGACCCGGAGAAACGATATTCAAATGCATATCAATAAACTCAATTAAACGTAAATGAGTGTCTGCTTCAAATAAAATGCAAAACGTGCGGACCGCACAATTTTTGCCATTTTGTGGTTACCAAAGAAACACGCACCTAACGAGGGCGGATTGAAGCGTTAGTGAGTTTCGGAATTTTGAGCATGAGTATTTAAAAGGCAAAGCTGCTACTGGCAACTAATTTTTGTGATGCAGATAGAAAATTTGCGTTTGACAGATACTGAAAGGAAACAAACTTTAGAAGATCGATGAGAATGGTAAAAGTGAATTTCTTGTGATAATTATCATTGAAACCATTAACGGAAAAATTTACTTAACTGGTTATGCCGGGATGCCGAAACAGCACTTAGGAGGATCTACGAAACAATTGGATTGCTTCTTTTAAAAAAATTATTTAGTCACAAAAATGGCGCATCCACACTCTGTTGCAAATCGGATTTGCGATTAATGATGTAGCGTAACGACAGAACTTCGGAAGGTTACGCAGAAGAGGAAGAGCCAACTGTCATTTCTTCCGGTTGTTTCCTTACGCCCCAATCTACCAATATGATGAAAAACAGTCGACAGTCTGTCTGTCCACTTGCAAAAAAGTCAGTCCGAGAGACCCTGTAATTCAGGAATTAAATTTTTTATTTATTTATGTATAACAAATTTTAATATTTTTCAAAACTTTATTAAGTTAAATACAAGGGAAATTTGATTGCCAATTAGGTCGGCTTTCCGGCATAGCCATAATTACAAGTAAAACATCAAAGAAATGTTCCAATTACTGTAAAAAACCTTATATTCGAAAATATACTGGCTATGTAAAGCCTACCATTATATATTGCTATGGGTAACCAGTTTGTTACTAGTACAAGACATGAAGAAGCATATACGTACACTACAGCTTTCGTCACTTCCCACAATGGTATGCCTTCATCTTCCTCAAGCTAAGTCAATGCACTAACCATGTCATCCTTAACAGATTCATTTTCGAGTTTCCAAACTGATGAAACTTCTAGTACGCCAGTAAATTTTTGTGTCATCAAAACTTGTCTTTTTCGGTATTATTTTCAAATCTAAAAATAAAACTATATAAAACTTTTGCTTAAAACTGCATATAAAATCACAAAAATTACACAAAAGATAACCATACGTCTCTGTGACGTATACTTATAGGTATTTATTTTTCATTTAAGTAAAATTTGAATTTAAATAAAAAATTTCATTGTTATTAATTTCAAAAAATAATTCGAAACTATTTTATAACAACCCATCCGACATCCGGCCGATTGGATGGGTCTCCATATGTTTGTATTTGGGTGCATCTTGGGTCTCTCAGTGTACCTGATGTTGAGTAGATTTAATAAGTTTGTTCTCTGTAACTCTTGTACAAAGCAGGTTATGGGAAGCATCGCCTTGACCTGCAGGATTCGTATTTTACGCTTATATGAAACAGAAGTGGTTTCCTAACTCTCAATTCTGTACGTCCATGAGCGAACATGTGCAAGAGAAGTCATTAGAGTTTCTTTTAGTCATAAAATATTCTAATGAGGTGAATGCCCAGAAACCGATAAAGAACATCTCACTGCCCCATGAAACTGCCCTCGCACTTAATGCGCATATCTTGCTGGGAATTAGTTTGCTGACATGGCAGTTGCAGTTGCAGTTACGCAAAGCCCCCCTGACGAGGTGAGCACATAAATACTAATAGTATATGTGTGTCATGTAGGAAGCAAAGGATTTGCACAGAGAGCTTAAGGACTGCGCAAGTATCTGACAGATACGCAAATGCCAAGTGCCGCACAAGTTGTAGGTGCTAGATAAGTGGCAAGCAGCTTAGTGCAATCTGCAGCATGTACTATGTACCACTAACCAGCTATATACTAAGTAGTTGCTTCCGGTTGAGTGAACTATAAAAAAAAATGCAAGTGGGAGGAATACGCTGGGTACATTCCAACCATAATATACACTGTACTTTGTCTTATTTTCAAAACGATTATTTTATTGTACGCATTAAGTTTTAAGATTTTGTGTGGAAAGACTTGGTGGTAAATAGTGGTGCAGGTATTACCAAACAGTCAAAGGAATGTTTATATTTTAGACTAAATGAGACTATGAGATTTTGATGACTGTCAAGCAGTACAAACATTTTCACAAATAACTGAGGTTCAGTTGGCCTATGAAAACAAAAGTTGCCAAGCGACTTTATTGAAATTTGCTGATGTGCGCATTTATGTCAATAGTTGCCGAAATTTCCAAACGATTTTAACACTGCAACAATAATGATATTTTGTGCCTGTAAAGATAATGATACGTCTGAGCGACGAACGTTGTATCTTATATGGTTAAAGCATATTTTTAAGGAAAACGTTGACGGATTATAATTAAAACTCTAACTATACTTTGTTTTTAATTATTTTTATACAAATAATAACGTATTTCAATTAACCTTAAAAACTAAAGAATATTATTTAGCCTTACTTCATGGCCTCTGAATGGGTTTTAAGCCTTGAAAAAGTGTATTTTTTGTTTCCTCACCTGTAGTAAGTGCGGATTCAGGATTTGGTCCAAGAGGGGGATCTTCACTTCGAAGTGTATATATATATCAGAGCTCGCAAAAGACTGTTAACCCATTTGTGCAACTTTTGGGGAGGCGACCCCAACTATGTAGCCAGAAAATATAATCGCAAAGCTTTTTATGCCACTTACAGTATTGACACACAATTCTAATTATTAGAGAACATATAGTCTCGTATCTTCCATTTTTTTATAGAGGCTGAATCCCACTACCTTGAGAGTTCGTGTCTACCTTATCCTCTTGAATGTTATGAAGCAAGCTTTTCGAGATGTTTTATTTGAAGACTAATATTTTCGGAAACAAATGGCTTTATAAATTATAAATGCTATATGAAATAAAATATTTCTTTTGAGCCACCTGTTTGTAGCACATTTGGTCGAATGTGTCCATTCCAGCTTTCGCCATTTGTTTGACAATGATCTGCAGCTCACTTATTAATATACATAAATTCACCCTCTTCTAACTCTTCACTAATATATCATATAGCATATAATCTTTTTGCGATTCATTTTCGCTTTCTGAATCTGATATATTATATTGTACATATTCGCTTCTATTAAGCCAGCAAACTTTTTGTCGTCTTATTCGACCTCATTTTACTGTATTATAAAAAGTTATAATTAACCTCAACGTATCATACAAAAAATAAAAAAAAATCACACAAATGATAACCATACGTCGATACGACGAATATTTGAGCATTGCTTAAAATTAAGTCTAGCTGCTGTTTATGAGTAAACAAATTTAGGGAGCGAAATGCCAATCAAGAGACGGAAAGTACAAAAATTAAACTGTCTATATCTTGTAGGCATGCGTCATCTGTCTAGGGTTAAGCTGCACTTAAGTGAAGAACTGCACCAGTAGACACATCTAGCTCATGTTGGCTCTAAGAAGGAGGCAATACAGACAGTCAGGAGGACATGTTCAATTAGATTTCCTTTGTAGTTCTAAACACTTCATTATAAAGTTTGCGGCAACTTACTCCTTTCCATGGAGGTGTTACATCCAAAGTGCAATGTATAAAAAGAAAATGAAAAATGTTTATATAAAAAGTAAAGCATCTATCAATGCGCCGTACACTTCAAAGCCAGGAAAGAGGTAGCTACTTGCCACTAATTTATTTAAGTATCTACAACATTTTGACATTAAATCAATCACTGCAGTGGCAGAAGTAGCGCCATAGTTGCCAACAGCAAATTAGCTCAAAGCAAACAAACATAGAAAACATCAAATGAATAAATCAATTTGAAAGAAACAGTGCAAACCGAGTCACCACTCACTACATTCATTACATTCGTTTGGATTTCATTCACTTTGAAATGCAAACCAAAAACGTGGCACGCACGCAGGGACGTTGAGACGGACGCACGCACTTACTAATTATACGGCCCGGTTTTGAGACAGCCCCAGACCCCCCCAAGACCCACTCGTTCCACTGTGCCGCCAATATCTCAAATGTTGTTTTAATTGTGTGCGTTGGTAAACAATTCTATGAAATTTACCAAATCCCAAAGAATTGGAGTATCTCAAAAAAAAAAAACACAAGCAGCTCTAGCACAAATTGGCTGCATAATTTGAAAGTTTAAACCCTTCAATGCCACAACAGACAACCGGGTACTGGAGTCCGTAGCAGCCCCGGCCCGTAAAATTCATTCCACGCCTTTGACTGCTGCTGTTACGCACGTTTACTCTTTGACGTAGTTCACTGGGGTAGGAGGTGTGGGGCACGGCATATGAACAGATCAAAGTGTGCTACGTATCTTTTTTTTTATAGTCTACTTTTTTACGGAAACAAACATGCCCTGCACTTTATTTACACTGACTTCCGGTTGAATTCGGTGCTTTTTTTTTTTTTCTTTGTTTTTGGTTTTATCTTTGGTCTGTTTGGCTTTTGGCTTTTATTTGTTGTTTCAGCCAAATAAAAAGCAAAAAATATGCTTAGCTTTTTACTCGATATTTACCAGCCACGAATTATTGTATATCGATTGCGGGGGGCTTCTTCACTCACACGCTGTTATCGTCTTATATACATAGTATATGTAAACAATGCCAAGTTCGTGATGCATTTAAGCAAAATAAAATGAAATGTAGTTCATACAATGTATGCAATTGGATTGTATGAAAAGAACTTTGTTTGATATGGACAGCTTCTGGGAGGAAAAATTAGCTATATAAAGTATTATTTAGATATTGACTTTACTTTGTGGTTTTTTTTGGTAAAGTTAAAGTATGTTTAGGAAGAAACAAAAGATTTAAAGGAGTTCGGAGAGACTTTGTCAAACTTTTTCAAATTTTTATTATAATATTTTAAAACTTCGTTTATTTGTCCAGCTATCTGTAACTGCATATAAGCTAGACCTTTCAGCATCATTATCCTTGGCGCTATAGCTATAATTCAGCTTTTGACTTTCGAACAATATCTCTCAAATATTCTCTATTCTTTGCAGCTTCATCCCACTTTACGAGGTTACATTTTTGGCAAATCATCTTTTACTCCATTTATCCAGCATCGGGGTCACCCAACTTCTCTCCTTCCATCTGGTTGTTTGAAGCATGAATCGGATTTCGCGTTCTCGCGATTTATCCGGACCACCTAAGTCTTTGTGACTTGACAAAGGCAGCTAGACTTGTGTCGTTAAAAATCTCCCAGAGCTCTTCGTTGGTGCAAACGCGGTAATTGTTAGGATCCATCCTTATCGGACCAAAAATTCTAAGTATTGGGTCGTCCACTAATTAATTTCGTTTAATGACAACAGCTGATCTTATTGAATTTTTTCGCAGCCAACTTCACACTTAACCGTTTTACTTTTATATATTTGAACAGCTGATATAGTAAGGCTTTTTAGTAAAAAATTTTGTTAAAATTTTTGGAATAGTTTTTGTTTGGTGCCCTATCGAAGATAGAAGATCGAAAACAGCATTTTCGGCATATTTTACTGTTTTACTATCAAAATGTAAAAATGCGAATGGCGAATGGCGAAAATTATGTGATGCGTACGGAGAAGATGTGTTGACCGAACGCCAATGCCAAAATTGGTTTGCCAAATGTCGTTCCGGCAATTTCGATCTTGAGGATACACCACGTCCTGGAAGGCCTCTTGAAGCCGATGTGGATAAAATAAGGTCGTTGGTCGATGCAAATCGTTGAATAACAACTCTAGAGATTGCTGAGAGATTAAATTTGTCTAACGCAACCGTTCACAAGCACATGAAACGTCTAGGATTAATTTCTAAGCTTGACATATGGGTTCGTCATGTTCTTACAGATCGAAATTTGCTTCGTCGCAGTAACGACTGTGATTTGCTTATCAAACGTCAAAGAAGTGATCCATTTTTGAAGCGCATTGTTACTGGCGACGAAAAGTGGGTTGCTTACAAGAATGTAAAGCGCAAGAGATCACGGTCTAAAAAGGATGAACCAGCACAAACCACTTCTAAGGCCGATAGTCACCAAAAAAAGGTTAAGTTGTCTGTTTGGTGGGATTTCAAAGGGATCGTTTATTCTAAACTTTTGCCAGACAATACCACGATTAATTCTGAAGTGTATTGTGATCAGCTAGACAAATTGAGTGATGCACTCAAACAGAAGAGGCTAGAATTGATCAATAGAAAAGGTGTAGTGCTCCACCAGAATAATGCGAGACCTCATACAAGTTTGATGACTCGCCAAAAGCTTTTGCAGCTTGTATGGGATGTGCTACCACACTCACCATATTCTCCAGACTTGACACCTTCAGACTATCACTTGTTTCGGTCTCTGAAAAATTTTTTGGATAGGAGAACCTTCACCTCAAATCAGGACGTCAAAAACCACTTGGACCAGTTTTTTGCCTGCAAGGATTAAAAATTTTATGAGCGTGGAATCAATCACTTGCCCGAAAGATGGCAAAAGGTATTGGATTCAAATGGAGAATACATAATTTCATAAAATGTTTTACACAATTAAAAAAATCTTGTTTAAATTGCACTAAAAAAAACGAAATTACTTAGTGAACGACCTAATACAAATTTTCTCTCTGTCCTCTATAGGAGGCCTATACCTGATTTCCTCAGAGTCCACAGAGTCTCACATCCGTACGCTAATTGTTTTATATATCCGGATCTTTAGGGTTCTGTTGAGAGCACGTGACTTGAGGAACGTTGAAAGCGAGAAAAATGTCGAGTTCGCAGATTTAATTCTTTCTCTAATATCACTTAAGCAGTCGTTCGTGGAGTTGATGTATGAACCAAGATACTTAAACTGGTCGATAACTTCGAAGTTATACTCGGCTATGGTTATGTTTTGTCCAAAGCGCCGAACCCAGTGTGAATTTCCAGCTAGAAGAATTTTTGTTTTATTTTCATTTACTCGCAATCCTCCTTCTTTTCTAGCTTGACAAAGGCTTCTTTCATAGATATCACTGATCTGCCGATAATATCTTTGTCATCCGCATAAGCGAGTAGTATTGCGTAGTATTACCCCATATCGGATCAGAGGTTCGTAGTTCAGCGTTCCTTACTTTGTCAGGCATTATTTTCGATATTTGAAAAATCGACCGTATTAAGCTCAAATCTCTCCTAGAAGGTATTTGCTATTTTTGGTATATAAAAAAAGAGACTTTAATAAAAAAAATTTAATTACGTTCAGTTGCAGCACTTTAGTATTAGAGATGGGATGGAGGATACAAACATTTTAAATATGCGGGAAGGGGCTATTTTTTCGTGATTCCAAAAATCCCGCGAACTCTGAGATTATTGAGTATAGGATACCAAAAGTTTCGTATTTTATAAATAAAAACAAAACTTGATCAATTTTTGTACCATCTTCGGTCAAAAAAAATGTTCTTGCCTTAGAACTATTGGTAAAACTACTTTTATCTGACTGCTAGGAACTTTTCAGTATGCAGCATTGATGATCTTAAATCCTTCTCTGCTTTTAAACAACGGACACTCCTAATGATGCTGATTCTTTATATCCGTTTCAAGTATCGAATTGCCGCCTTTCACAATCCCATCTCCAATTAGTATGCCTAAAGTAGTAATAAATGAGTGGGATCTATAAAAGAAATCATTAAGGTGACAAGAACACCTGCTAGTCGATGAAAGCTGCATAAATAGATAAAAATACATATGTCGAAACAATTTGTCTTTACAAATATTTATTGCCAATAAGCGCCATTAAAATTCTCTAGTGTAAAGTAGAAGCAACCCATGCAAAATCCCGCATATGTCCAAAGCCAACAAATCCCAAATGCTGTAATCGAAAACTTAACAATGCGGCGTCCACAACTCATTAGCCATCATAATTTATGTATGTTTGCCAACTTAGCTAATATGTATGTAAAAGTTCTTCAAGAAGACAAAACGTCTCGAAACGAAGAAACGGAAAACTTTCTAAATTTCAAAATCATTTGCTACTTAAGCATGCTCACAATTTATAATGCAATAAATCAGTTGAAAATGGCTTTTATACAAAAACTCGATGACTTTTCGTCGCAAGCCAATTATTTTAATCGTTTTAGTCAGGGCAAGCCCAACAATAAAAGAATGCGTTACACGCGCACACACATAGATACGCTCATACACAAAGAAACTCATAGATACTCACATACACACACACACACTGATTAAGCAATTTAGTATAAAGTGCTAGCTGCTTTAAAGCAAAGAGCTTTCAACACTTAACACTCTAAAATATCTTGACAAGCGCCGCATCAAGATACTCAAAAAAAAAAAAAAAGAATGCAGCATTAATGGCATGTAAGTGTGTGAGTGTGTGTGTTGGAAAATGTCATAAAAATACCAAAAATTACTTTCACTCGAAATTCGTATGCTAATGCCCATACGAGTATGCATACCAAATCGTTTGAGTCCACTCAAGTTGCATTCAATTCGATACAATTCAATTCGATTCGATTCAATGCGATACCATACAGTTCGTTTCGTTTGTTAAGGGACGCTCGTAAATTATGGCCTTAACACCCGACTAATCACAGGCCACAAAATCAACTATTAAGTCTTAAAATGCACGTTTAGATGTACAGTGGGACCAAATTCCCGGATACTTTTAAGTTTAGTGCTCTTTGACTTGGCGTACAATGGCCACACGGAGTGCAAAAATGCATAAAGGCAAAAGTGCCCTAAATAACCCGTGGATAAACCCTAAGGTTGACTAAATGCCAAAGTGTGCAACATTTGTTAATAACTTTTTTACAAATTGAGTCTATTAATATTGCGTAAGAGGCCAAAAAACGATCGAATTGAAGCCAACTTGGACTACATTTCGATTAATCGGATCTTCGAAAAATGCCGTGTTGTCAAATTAATATAAAGACATTCATTGCTTATAAACTCCTTAAATCAAATTATAAAAGTTTTTTCAAAAAAGAGCGTACATAAAAATTTTCGTTCTTTCGTTTTTCGCAATGAATTATAATAACTTTCCACTTAAACGCGTTCCATTTCTTTTGTAATTAATTAATCATAAAAACTCTTATGATTTTTCACAGGACATTTCGGAGTTGGGCAGACATGACTACAACATTCAAAAATATTAAAAAATATATGGTCGGGATGTCTTGAAATGAATGCAAAATATCTTAAGCGCGTTGGCGTGCCAAGCATACAGTGGAACGAGTCTCCTAATTTATTTTTGAAGTGACAAAATACTTTATTTCATTCATTTATTCTCAAAAAAAAGAAGAAATATGCTATGTTCTACGATGAGTATTCAATTCCAACATGAACAGTTTAGGCTTCTAGCGAAATAAGTGAAGTACGGCATCTAAAATTGCTAAGAAGCCTAAAAATTGAGCTAATCCAAAAACATTTTCTAGACATCTATCTGAATTATATTCGATTACAGATCGAAACGATTAAAACTATACTAAAACTTACTCCAAATTGAGAATGCAATAATGCAATTTTATAAATGATTCGAAATCTAGAGCTGAACTTAAAGTAAAAAATGGCGTACGTTTAAGTCGGGCGCAGACGACTTTGGGATACCATGTACAATGCTTGCAATAAAATCCGGTATATTGCTTAAGAGCACCATGAGACATTTGATTGGCAAATTAGGTTACGATACCTTCATAAACAACCAAAAACAGACGACTTTTGAACCAAAAATGTTTTTTTGACCGATCGTTCCTATGGGAGGTATATGATATAGTCAACCGATTTTGATCAAATTTAGTTCAGTGATTGGGAACTCTAAAAATTTTGTAAAAAAAAGGTTTTTTTGACCAAATGGTCCTATGTATATAGTCAACAGATTTTGATCAAATTTGTTACAGGGAACTCTCAAAAACTTCCGTGTGCCAAATTTGGTTATGATATCTTCATAAACAAACGAATTATCCATCTAAAACTTTTGGTTTTTTTCGAGGTTCTCTGAAACACCCCTATGGGAGCTATATAATGTAATCCCGATATCAAAAAAATAAAATAAACTTGTCTCCTATGGATTAATAAGGGATGTAATCTGAAAGTTTGGTTGCTCTAGCTCTTACCATCTCTGAGATCTAGGCGTTCATACGGACAGACGAACATGGGTATATTGACTTCTCGAGTCACACTGATCATACTTTAGGTAACTTTGGGGGGTCTCCGACATCTCCTTCTGTACGTAACATACATTTTCGGCTTGCACAAACACAATATACCCTTTGTACCATACGGTACAGGGTATAAAAATACAGTCGAGGCGGTGCCCGTCAGTGCAATACCCTGGAACTTTTTCTCGAAAAAAGTTGAATTCCTGCATATTCCTTCTAAGAACATTCCAATTGGAACATTTTTTTGTTGGTGCAAAACGATATTTGTACCTATAAGCTCCACAAATTGTAACCGATTTTGATAAAAATTTACGAAATTTACGTTAAAGAAGCTATTTTAAGTATATGGGGTAAGTTTCAAGGGGATATGTTGAAGTGTGTGGGAGAAAACACGGTGAATCGATTGCGGGGGGTGGGGGGTCTGCATTAATAAAATTCGGATGTGCATTTGTTAATTAGAGCCACATAAATCAGCTTACCAAAAATTGTGATTCCGGGTCACTTGTTACCACACACCTGTCTTGAAGAGTCAATAGGTTTGATGAAAATGTAGCTAAAATCGGCTTTCGGGGTTTGATTTGTACTTGTTTTTTAAGGTAAAAAAAATGCAAGTCCTAAAATCGTAGCTGATCATCTTCTCGAAATATCGCGAAAAAACATTTTTTTTATCATTCGCACCGGTATGTGCTACGTGTTAAAGAAAATTCAACTGTCAAAGCTATTCGTTTTTTTTTTAGAATAGAGCCAAGCAGACCATAAGCGATTAACCTAAAATGACAAGAAAGACCCATAAATCTGGCCCAGTTTCTGTTGCAGCACTTGGAGGCAAATGTCTGTAAATTGACTATATGATATAGTCAACCGATTTTGATCAAATTTGGTACAGTGCTTATTTTCAAAGAAAAATATTAAACGGCATGGCTAAAAACCGCGAAAATCTACTGCGGGCGAACGGGCCAAGTTATTGACATGATTCAACAAACTTCATCTTCTCAGGAAATATGCGCACCAGCTGGTAAGGTTTCGTATATCTAGCTCTTATGTCTCCGAAATCTAGGACATGGCTCAATCGCTATCCGAGGTTATGATAAGCATTTTGGTATAAAGGACTTGGGGTCTGGCACGCCTCCTTCTGTCCGTTGCATACATTGCACAAATCTAGTATACTACCTATAGGTACAGAGTATAAACAGTCCACTGAGTAACCTTAGTTAGAATTTGTTAGAATTTCTAAAGGCAGACAAAAGCTTCCCATTGAATTTTGCATGAAAAAGAGGTAGAACAATTTTTTGTAAGCTAAGTCAAATATTGTTTATGGACATCATAGTCTAGTTGTTCCATGACTATGAACAAGAAATATCCATTTTCCACCGTATAAAAAAGCTCAACAATATTTGACAAGCAATGCAGATTCTGGTAAGCTCAAGTTCCTTGTATCCGTTTGATCCCCATAATCAAATAGAATAGAAATAATAGAACTTTAATAAAAAAAGTATAAAAGTAATTTAAATTTAGCTTCTGCACACACTTAAGGTTAATACACCGAGCGTTCCAAGAAGCAAATACAATAAGGTAGACAAGATTCTAGAGGATGACGATTTGGAATTGGGCTTTTTGAGGTCTCCACATGGACATATCTTGGAATAAGCGCATTTTCTCGTACAACTTTGGGCTCCTAAATTGTTTTCATCAACTGTCAAACCAAGAAGCTGACAGCCAGTTTTTGGCGACCAGATACATAATTGAAAAGGTTTATCTGAAAAAAATTTGTTTGTGTATTTAAAAATCTTTGTTTCATAAGTTATTTAATTTAATTTGCGTCTTATGGTCTAATTTTTCACTTGCATTTAGTTTTTTTTAGCTGGACACCTATTCTTTAAATTTCGAGGAGTTCTGCTATCTCACAACATTAAAACTTTTCCTTAATTGAATGCACATTTTTGGGTTCAAAATCGGTTGGAAAATAAAGTTTAAAGTGCAAAGCAAGCAGGTAGAAATTGAAGTATGAAAAAAAAAACATATGATAATTCCATAGGATATATCAAATCTTGTATCACTTATTGCTGCCATAAAACGAAAGCAGTTTTCGTAAAAGATTTCTTTTTTTTTTCTATGAAATATTTTAAAACCAAAAAGTTATGCGATTAAAAGTAGAATGCTCTGCAGAAATTCTTCGTTAACTGAGTCGCGATTTCATAAGCAGTATGAATATTTAAATACAGCTTTCCACATTGGTAGGTGCGGGTGTTAGAAGTAGAAATCTGTTGCGTTGCTTTAGAAAATGGTACTTCAGGCATGAAGCAATTTCCAACATTTAGGAAACAGCCATTACAACCCCATACGATCAAGAAAGAAATCAAATTCGCAATAGGTATATAGCATGAATAGGTGTCTCGATGGATCATAAGAAGCATCAAAAACAATTTCTTAAATATTTACTTTCTATCGTATATTGTTCCGGAATACAATTGGAAAAATGTGCATTCCATCCAACGGGCTTTTTATTTTCATTATTACTGACTGTTGACTTTTCGTCTTTAAATACGTATGCAAAGCCCGTTGCATTTATCTTCTTGATGTGTTGTAAACATTGCTCATCCACTTCTTCATATTTACATGGATTACACTTGAATGACATTTTACCGAAAAAGAATCCTTTTATGGGCTCCAAAAATAAAATGACGATTAAAATTATTACTTTAAAATTTTTCATTTTTGAAGAAATATTTAGTATGTATATTTTCGAATTTAAAATCTGGGTCTAATTAGTTTAAAGAAAAAATATTCTATACATTCTATTGACGTATCTAACTTTTAAATCTGAGGCAACTGTGTACATAATCTGGTTCGGATATGGAGACTTGGGAATTTAGATCGTTTTTAGATCTTTAATTTGCTTCATGGTGGCCTAGCCTTTTATTGCCATATTTCCTTTGGCTATATTAGGTTATTGGTAACACTAATCTAGCTTCATAGACCAAAAATTACAAAATATCCCAGTAAAAAGGAAAATTCCGACTATAAATTCTAAATTATTGTATTTTTTTTATAGCTTAAAAAAGGAAATTGCTAAAATTAACTTAAATTTGCCTCATGTTATTAAAGTAGTGTCTGAATAATTTTTGCTGATAAAAAGTGACTTTTTTGAGATTTAAATTTTTTTGCTGGTAGTTTAAAGTTAATTTTTATAAAAAAAAATTTTTTAATTTTTATTTTTATCTAAAAAAAATTAAAGCTAAAAATTTAAGAAATTACATTTTTTGTTTAAAAAAATTAAAATTTTTATTTTTTTTTTTAACAAAATTTAAAATAAAAATACCTACAACAAATTTTATCTTAAATTTTTTTTTAATTCTTTAAATTTTTTTAAATTAAAATTTTTTTTTAAGACGAATTTTATTTATTTTTTATTTAAAAAAATTCAAAATTTGTATTTCTTATTTAAAAAAAATTAAAATTCATCTTAAAAAAAAAAAATTTAATTTAAAAAAATTTAAACAACAAATAAATTTTTAAGATTAAATTTTTTTAGGTATTTTTATTTTTTTAACCTATTTGTTAATATGAAAAAACAAAATTTTTCATTGTTACATTTATGTGCTAACTTTCACAGCATTAAGTATCCGCGTACATTTTTAGCTCACTGTACATAGTAAATATATTTTATAAACGTAACTGGCAAAGTTTCGTATAATTACTTGTGAAATAAATGTCGCCGCAATAAACGCATTAAAGTAAAAATGTTTTATTTTTATATCTTTTATAATTTTGTTGTTCTTGTTCTTGTTCTTGTGTTTTTTTGTTTTTGTGATTTATGGCCATAAACAGCTGCAACAGACTTTGTTTGTCTCCTGCTTTCTCTCGGGGCTATTTACCAGGATCGTGCTATTTACATTTCATATCTAATTCTGTGGTCCTGTGGCTCGCTTAGCACCTTGAGAGCACTCTAATGGCCAAGTACCAGAACTTGGCACCTGCTCGACTTTTTCAATTTACAAGCAAACACGAGTGACATAAATGTGCTCCATAATTGCCCAATATTTGCCAACATATTATTATATGAACCATTAGACATTCCAATTTAGAACGACATGCCACAATTCTTTTAATATAAAAAACTTAGTTTTCTTCAGGGACATTGAAATTTGTGATTATTTTATTGCTAACCAATTAAGCAACTATAGAATTATTTATATTCTCAGAAAATATTCCATAAACACAATTAGAAGAGATATTTTATTAATATTAACATTCTACCTTATAAGTAGTACCTATATAATATGGGCGAAAATAAGTTGTTTTTTTTTTCTTAATATTTTATTTACAATTTGTCTGCAGACAATAAATCAATAATAATTAATAAAATAAAAGTAATAGAAAGTTTCCAGTGAAACCTACTCTTTTGAGAAAATAAGTGAAATTTGGTGTGAACTTGAATATTTTGAGACTTCATTTGGAGAAGTTACCACAAAAGTGGTCGTAACTTGTATAATTATTGGAATTATGTATTTTTTATTAATTTTGTTTTTCTCAGGAAATTCACGCACAAACGCGATTATTCTAATTTATGAGTGAAGCCAAAAAAAAGTTTACATTTTAAAATTAATAAATATGAATTATTAATCTTCATTAAAATATACCAATTACTTTAATGTCTTTCTTTGATAAAATGATGTAACTTAGTAGAAAATTTAAGAGAAAAACTTTAAATTTTTTGAATGAATGCATCGTATTTTTTACTATTATTATTTGTTTATAACTAACAAAACTTATTGAGTTTAAGGTTGTACAGAAAATTAATTTAATGAAATGAAAAATCATTTAAAAGTAAAAAAAGCGAAATTTTTTTTTTTTAATATATACTTACATAAGAAAATATAAATTATTTTCTTTGTATTTTTTATTTTTTTTTCGTATGTTAATTTTTTTACTTGCTTCTTTTTTCAGTATTTTTGAAATCACTTGGAACAAAATTATAAATTTTTTTCATATAGGTAGGTAGGTAGGTAGTAGTGGTTGTCTTTCGACACACCTAGGCGAATTCCTGCGAATTCAACAACATTCCCAATAGTTTGGAAACCCAGTGTATTCAGTCTCCTCCTGCATAGTGCCATGCATCCACACAGGAGGTGCTCCACTGTTTCCTCTTCTTCTTCCTCCTGACAGCTTCTACAGTAGTCGAAATAAGGCACCCCCAAACTATTGGCGTGCCTCCAATAAGACAGTGTCCAGTAAGAGCCCCTATCATAGCTCTTATGTCAAGTCTCTTAAGCTTTAAAAGTTGCTTAGTTCTATTCAAGCTCCATTGCGGCCAAGTTTTCCTACTAATAAGACAGGTTCCAGTTTGTTGCCATCTATAGTTCGCATCATTAATGATATTCTTATCTTATCATTGTACCCCATCTAGCTAGCTCATCTGCTTTGCAATTGCCCACGATATCTCGGTGTCCCGGTACCCAAAGCAGCTTAATGGTGAAGAAGTCTGAAGCATCTAGTAAAAGCTCATAACATTCTATCACTGTTTTGGATGTGAGCCTTACTGATTGTAGTGCTTTTAAAGCAGCCAGATTGTCAGAACAGATTTGCATTTCTCTTTCGGTTAAAACACGATTCCTAATACTTTCCATTATAGCCATGGAAGACACTACAGTGATCAAAGACACGGAAGGATTCGTTAATGCCCAACGATTCCGAAAAGACACCCCCTCCCACCTGATCATTGAGCTTAGATTCGTCCGTTAAAATGGTAATTTTGCTATTGCAGTCTATTATCCCATTGTCCCAATCTTTACGAGATGGGAAAGTTACACTGAACGGTTTCTTTAAAGATAACTCCATTGAGTTAACAACGTCAGTAGTTCTGGGAATTTGCGGAAATTGGCGCAGAATAGTCGTGTGTCCTCTAGAGCTAGTGGCTAGATTCGAAGATTCTCTTGGCCTTAAGGCCGATTTCACCGCTATCTGTTAACTATAAAGATTTATCGGCAATAGATGCAGCATAACATTTAATCCTGCTGTGGGGGTCGTTTTAAGGGCGCCGCTGATACTCAAGCTTGCCGCCCTCTGCATGGAGTTCATACATTTCAGTACACTATTTTTGTTTACCGCCGGCCACCACACCAGAACTCCGTAGGTTAGGATTGGCCTTGCTATCGCTGTATAAATCCAGTGAACAACGTAGGGCTTCAGGCCCCATCTTGCTCCTACTGCTCTTTTGCATGAGTTAAGGGCTAACGCCGCTTTTCTCACTCTATCTTCAGCATTAAGGTTCCAAAGCAGCTTCCTGTCTAAAATCAGTCCTAGGTAGCGTGCCTTTTCGCTGAATGTTAAGGTGATAATTTAAAGGAAAAAATTTCGTTAAGTAGAGAGAGGACGTTAGTACCTTTAGATTAAGGTACAATGAGGAGTGTGCAAGGGAGCTAGGAGAACCAACAAACTGGCGAAATTAAGACAATTAGAATATGCTGGTCATATAATAAGAATCTCGGAAGAAAACCTACAAAGAAAGTGTACATGGGTGAACCGACATCAAAAAGGAAAATTGGAAGACCAAATACAAAATGGATTGGAAACGTCGTAAAAACAGCAAACGAAATTTCAATCAGAAATTGGAGGACTGTATCAAGAGATAGACCTAGATGGAAGCGTGTTCTACGGTAGGCCAAGATTCGTTACGGATTGCAGAGCCAACAATGATGATGATGATGATAGTTCAAAAAAAGGACAATATTTTTTTATATTATTTTTTTTTTTGTAAATTGGTTTTTGTTTTTGTCATAAACCTCGTTTAAACAAATTAAATAGTTTAAGCTTAAGGCCTAGTCGCTGTCGCTTTAAGTAAGCTTTTATTCTATTTGTATTAGTTTATAAGCTGCTTATAAATAAATATATAAAGTAGTTAAGTCATAATTAAGTAAATTATTATAGTATAGTATTTATCTTAATATTTTTTTTTTTGACTTTTCGTATTCTGGCAACATTCGGTTTTACCAAAGTTTTTGAATAAATAATTAAACTAAGAGAATAATGTTACGTTAAAATATGAAAGGTGTCTTTTGACACATCGTGATTGAAATTGTGCTAACCCATCAATAATTTTACTTATTTTATTAACTAGGGGGCTCTGCCCCCGTACGATCTGCTTTATTCAATTCAGATTATCCAGATTATTATATACCCTGTGCAACTCTCTATTTCCATAATGTTCATCCCGTCTTTAAAATACCCTGAAACCATGCAGGTCGCTGCTCGGATTCACAATTGGCATAAAAAATGTTTACAATTAGGGCCAATGCCTACAAAAGGATGCGAGCACGTCGAACGTTGCCTCGAGACGTTTTGTGGTTACGGCTTTATTGAGAAAAATTCGATCTTCTTCGTGCTGGCAATACTCGCTTAATAATATTTAATAATATCAGATGCACTTAACAGACAAATCTACGGTGCTATTCGTGGCGAAGCCTAATCGCAACAAATCATAAATCATTAAAATCTGTCCAGCCGATCTTGTTTTAAAAATGGTGTATCTAACACAACTTTGTTATACCCTTTACCAAAGGAATTATAAGTTCGTGCAAATGTATGTAACGCTCAGAAAGAAGCTTGGTAGACCCCCTAAACTATATATATTCTTGATCACTATCAATAGCCGAGTCGATATAGCCATGTCTATCGGTCCGTCTGTCCGTATGAGTAAAAGAATCTCAGAGACTACAAGAGCTATGGAGCTGAAATTTTACTAAAAGATGCACATAATAGTGACGCAGATGAAGATTTTCGATTTATGTCGATATCTGACCGCCAGCCTCCATAAGAGAATTTCACGGTTTACTTCTTTTTATGTGATTTTTTCCCCGATATTTTATGCGTAACTCAGCATGTATCGATCTTATCCAAGTTATCCACGGTCGCTCAGTTATGCAGTTTTAAATTTTGAAAAAAAATCCTAGATTTACCATCATAACTTTTCTAAAAACAAAGAATCCCAGTTAAAATGGAATTAGTTAGTTTACATCTTCGCAATCTAAAAATTAGTATATGCTTATTAGAGAATATAAATCGGTCGGGAAGGTTGCCGGCAGTGGGATGGATGCCTTGCATTTTTTTTTTTTCAAAAGAAAATAAGTCTTTCAGTAAAATTTTTAAAGTATACAAGTGAAATGGTGTTACGAGGTACGGATATATGATTCGACATTTTATTGTTAATTAGGCTAACATAAGTCTTTAGGGAAAGGGGCTTAATAACGATACATATCTATATACAATTTTAAATAAAATAGCTCTTAAAATTGCAAGCGATCTTAATTAATTAATACAACTGCGCGAAATTTCCAGCAGTTGGCTTTTATAGTACCGGGATACGTCAGCAGGCTTTCACTTTTTGAGGTATTTTTAGTATCGTCGCCATATATCATCGTTGTTTGTTATCGCAAGGTGCGCTCTAAAAATTTATTCACAAATTAGTAATACATATAAATTTTATATACACCAACTCTTTAAAAAAACAACTTTTATTTCAACAAAATCCACAAAAATCACTTTCGTTCTACATATTGTCTTTGTAAGAAATCAAGTTCTCTTATCAAATCTTTGCTATCAGTAACATTGTTACCCAAGCATAGATCATTCAGCAGTTCGAAGACAAATTGCCTAAAAACGTTGTCCAAGGCCTGGAACTCCGAAACAGAAAAATTCTAAGTAAAATGCAGAACCAACCCGAAAGGCTAATTGCCTTGGTGGGACGATTTAAAGTTTAAACGGCGACAACAATATTTCAAATGAGCGTAGCATAATTCAAAGCGTTGTGACAGGGCTCAGTAGCGCGTCGAATCAAGTTCCAACATACATAGAAATGTATCTATGTGCATGTATCTAAGAGATACACACACACATTCATAGAAAGTCGCGCAACTTTGGTAAAGTTAGTTTTGATTCATGGTGGGCACTCGCACATGAGTTTGCGGCCTAATCGCCCTGGCGACACCTACTTTCGTAGGCGCGAGCATCCGCATCATCAACAGCAACATTAACGACAACAACAACAACAACAACTACAACAACAACTTGAAACCAGGGTTGAGGGCATTCGCCAGTTGCCAGACCGTAACTAAAATGAGACGCCAAACAAAAAGCAATTACGTATGCCTACCCTTTAAGGCCCCAGCAGTGAATAAAATTCCTTATCGCAATGTTAAGATACATATGCAAGATACTATTCATAAGATACACAGCAACGCCTGACGACGCGTCCGACTCGCGCAACAAAAGGCTGCAGCAATTAATCTTCAGCTCTTGAGTTGCTTGGCTTCAAGGTGAATTCTGTGGCGTGCGCCTTAGGGCACATGTGTCTGGCCAGAAACGGCACGACCTGGCCCAGCACCTCTATGGCTGCCCTTCCCCTCTCACACACCAACTCAACTCCAACTCATCTCATTCTCTCTGTCTCTCTGCATCTTACCCACTTGCCAGTTTAAAGCTGCCCGGTTAAATGCAGCAGCATTCAACTTTAACTCATTGAATTATAAATTATTTGGCCCTCTCAAATGCTCCTTGACTGCAAACCTGCCCGGTGACATTGCCATAGGGCCTTAACAATATGCTACAGTGTATCAAAAAAATCAAGATACGGCGTGTCTTTTTTTTAAGGTTGATTGCCTAAGAGCCATTTAGTTGGTTTTTTTTTCTACAAATAATTCCGATTGACCAAAAATAGATTAGCTTAAAATCTTCGAACTACAAAAAAATTATTTTTTCTTCGTACCTTATTGGTATTTTTTCTGCTACCTCTAGCGGCAATCATGTGTAAGTTGGCGTGTTTTCGATTTTTTGCTGAGCCTCTCTTATGGAACCTTTTGAAACTTGGTATGGAATAATTATTCCATTTTATTATATCATTATAATCAGCCGTGCTCCAGAAAACGAAAAACCCAAAACCGAACAAAAAAAATTCGTTTTACACAACGAATATTAATTTTTTGAGTCTAAAAAAAAAAAAATTTTCAATGAATATCTATCTAAAGGTGAATATATAATCTAAGAATATCAAAGAAGACTTAAAAAAATATCCCATTAAAATACAAGTAACCTTTGAAACCTTTGAAAACATTCAGTCTTAAATCACATAAAAAATTCGATTTGGTGGAATTGGGAGCACCAAACATTCGTTTTCTTGAGCGCGGCCCAATAAGAGTTTTTTTAATTAAAATCTTTTTAGAAAATGGAGCAATTTACGATCAGGTGAAGACCTTTTTTTAAATACAAAAAAGTGTTTTATCGACATGATTTTAGAACTAGTTCCATAGAAAATTCTCTAGACTTTACTATCGATTTCAGCAAACCTTCTGGAAGAATTGGAAATGAAGTAGAAAATCATTTTTTTTTGAAAACCCAACAAATTTGTTTCCCAATATGTCAAAATCTGTCCAATAGACAAATTTTTCGACATCATTTTCGGTTTCAGCAAACTATTTGAAAAATTTTGTGATGAAGTGAAGAAAATTTTTTTAGAAAGCTAAAAATTTATTCTCCTCAATATCTTAAAATAT
The DNA here is from genome assembly GCA_018150985.1 of Chymomyza costata. Taxonomy (NCBI): domain Eukaryota; kingdom Metazoa; phylum Arthropoda; class Insecta; order Diptera; family Drosophilidae; genus Chymomyza; species Chymomyza costata. The sequence goes on along the minus strand of JAECWU010000149.1, from coordinate 58,083 downwards.
ATTCTACAGAAACATTTAACGACATAATTTTCGGCTCAACAAACTAAGAATTACAGATGAAGTGAAAAACCCTTTTTTTTTTAATCAAGAAATTGCACACATTATCTAAAAACCGGTTCTGTAAAAAAAATGTTCGACCTTATTTCGGTTCAGCGATTCATTTGAAAAAATTTGAGTTGAAGTGAGGAACCAAAAAATTTTTCCGAATATCAAAAAATCTGTTCTATAGAAAAATATTTCGACCTTATTTCGATTCAGCAAGTCATCTGAAAAAATTTTCCCATTATCTGAAAATTCATTAAATAGAAAACTTTGACGACCTCATTTTCGATTATAGCAACCCATTTTGACTACGGAAATGGCAATAAACGTTTTTAGGGACTTCAAAATTTATATTAATTTGTAATCTTGAGTAGTATGTTGGAGTTCGTAAATTTCGCCGATATAATCAGGATTTCTCATTAATGCCATAAAATGGTCGGCCTGACACTTTTTTGAAAGAATTCGCTTGGATTTGTACTAGTCTAAAATTCAGCTAAAGATTTCTAATCCCATGATTACATATTGATTAAAATCTTAAATTTTTGGAGAAAATTTTGGTTAAAAAATTACACTGTGCCGTAACTTTTTTTACTCACTGTGTTACTAGTGTTTGTGTGCATATTTATGCCATTTTATACGGAAATCGTGCCGAGAAACTTTGGCTTTGGCGACGATTATGAGGCCAAAGCACATATGCTTCAGCTGGCTAATTTGCTTTATGATTTCTGGCAAGGATGTGCTGGGCTATCTAGTACAAGTTGGTCCGGGGCTCAGGACGACGTGTGAAATGTGCAGTCAGGCGTAAATGCGCTCACGTGAAAAATCCATACACATGGCTACCATACTAAAAGGTCAGAGTGATTTTGTGTGTGTGCGTGGAGAAGAGGTCTACCTTTATGCCAATTGAATTTGGCCAAAATATGCAGTCGAGTGTAAGGCATGGACACACAGCTAATCACCTGGAAGTAATCCATATCTATGGGAGACAGCGGCAGGGTTTATAAATTTCCGATTTATTGATTTCGTATGGCCGGCAAAAGTAAACCCAACTTGACATTGAAATATATTTAAGGGCTATTTTTTCGGTACAAACGTCATCTTTGATTTATTGAGTTGAGGGTATGCAAAGCAAAATTGGGAAGCTGGAATTAATCTACTAAATTCGTGAATAATCTGCGGAAAAGTTCAGATGTTAAAGTAAGGTAGCACTAAAATAGTCTGTACTTAAAATTTTTAAATGAATTTGAACACTTTTAAGGAGTGTTACACTGCTGTTCAGGATTAGGCTTAAACTATAAAATCATTTGTTTGTTTAAGACCTTAAGAAATGCCAAACAGATTTTGGGGATAGCCCGAATTGACGAATTGGTGTTTTGTTGTGGAGCTGTTGAAAGCAAAACGTTGGCATATATCTGTTCCGGAAAATGTATTCTTTAAAGAATGAGTTATACAGAAATTTACTATAAAGATATGATTAAATCAGTGTACCTGAAAAAAGTTTGGAAGAATTCGTTGCAGCGGGGTTAATTATTGGGAAGCATTTTTTGATAACGAATAAGAAACGTAAGGTCTACAAAGGACTAGTACCTAGTTTTCTCGAAAAAATGTATTATATGACGTAAGTTTTTTATTGTAAAGTTAAAGACTGTAAGCTTTGAAGGAATATGCTATTGGCTTGCAGAGTCTTTTAAAGAAAAAGTAAACATTTCATTGATAAGTAGACTCACGTGATATTGTTTTGCTTATTTATCTCTCCTCTTTTAAGAGACTGGGGAATCATGAAATCTCATGCTTATGCGCTCTCAGTCACCCATCAATTGTGAGATCGAGATACAATGGGGACTTTTAGTTGTCGTGCTAGGAGGTCATTTCTTCTAAGACAAGTTTGCCTGTTGAATTTGAAAAAAAATAGACTTGACAGGTTGATTTGAGTGCAAAGAAAATTAATTTTTATATTTAAGCTGGGGTTGGGTTATATTGCTTCTCATAAATGTGCTCGTTCCAGATCTACCAACCACGGCGCACCGATAACTGCTCCTAGAATTTTAGCCAGTGGATTTCTTTTAAAAGCTTGATCCTAGCATCATACTTTCATACAATTCTCAATAAGAAGGTGAATATTCCCAGTCGAACGGGTTTTTATAATGTAGAAGCAAGCCGCGAAATTTTTCTAAGAATAAACGAAGCAAGATATCGACATGTATTAGCAAGCTGCACTTTTCTCTAGATTTCAATATATTTGAGATCTAAGTATTCACACAGACGAACGAATGTGGCTCTGTCGCTATCATATTAAATAATTAGCTTTTTGGTACAAACAACATGTCCTAAGCCTCCTTTTGCCTGTTACTTACCCTTGACCCGTAGCTGCAAGGAAAATTGCTGTTTAAGGGGAAATTTGGCGCTATCGTTCAGAATGTTCGTTGTATCTTTTGCATTTTTCTAGTACGCCTGTACCACATTGTTCGGTTGTTAAACGATCTATGCCTAAAGTTGAGTAGTTAAAAACTTTACATTTGTCGAAGAGCATCCATTTTGGACGAGTATTTTCCGAATAATGAGTGTTTAACAACCAAACCTACAGATGACCCACCCTATATTAGGAATCAATACATAGTATGAGGTGACTTTAATCTGCCTACCTTGTCCTGAATTTGTTTGGTTTACTCTCTTTTTTTCTGGGCTAATAGGTTTCTCTCTGCGCCAAATTAATTCTATATTTCTATCTTCATCAATGATTCCAGATGCTTTTATAGCCGTACGATCCGAGTTTAAAAATAATATTAACATTTCAAGTTTAGTATTGTAGTCAAACTCGATTTCGTGGTCCCCGGTATGGCTGCTTTCGTAAGACTAATTTCATCAATCCTTATCTATTCCTGTCTAATGTTAACTGGTTTAGGTCATAATCCGGATAATTGAACTCACGGCGTTGTCTATAATCGGCCGCTAAACTCTTGTGTCACAGAAGTAGAAAAGTAGTTTAGTCAGAAAGCAAACCCAAGTACAACCGCACAAAACGCAGGGTTGCCTTTCTGAACGGTGTCGTATAAATGTTACTGGATCTTCTTCAAAACTAGCCGCTATGGTGTCTTTGACTTCTTTACTTAGCATCAATCTCTCTCTCTCCCTCTCTCTCTCTCTCTCTCTGTATGGTTTTAAGATCCAAAAGAGTGTACTCACTCTCAAACGTTTTCAAGGTGCATTGTCATTGATTACGCTGACAACTTCTGAAACATCACAATTGGAAGAAATTTCATTGCTATCTGGTCACACTATAACTTATTTTAATCCCACCAAAATGTGTGCAAAATGTCTTATAGCCTACTTATTGGCTTTTTAGTCCGACAACAATATGGGCAATACATAAGTGTAATCTATGGGGAAGCATTACAAACAGTCACAGCAATTGTCAGCACTCTGACTTGACCCACATTTTGATGGGTTTTGAATTTTTTTGTTTGCTGCCAGTTTTTATCTTAAGTGCACTTTCGAGCATTTTATTTATTGCACGACTTTCTGCTCTGCCTCTACCTCCTACTCTTTTGTCTTTGTCGTCTTGGTTTTAATGAGCCAAGGCCCCGCTGAACCCGGGAAACATGGACCACACGTCGCCATTGTCAAGTGATGCCGCGACAATGTCCAAGATATGACGGCATGTGTGGTTTTTATTGTTTCTGAATGCGAGTGCCATAAAAAAACAGAAAACGAGAAAACGAATTTCTCTATTTGTTGTTACTCTTATGGGCGCATCATCTTTTTTTATCTAATACAAAAAACGTCAGAGATTCGGGTTTTTTTTCTGGGTTTGCTGACTCTAATTGCATTAAAATGCGCTCACATTTATTTCTCTTTGGTTTTATTAGGGTATATTATGTATTGTATATGGAAGCACAGTGGGTGAGGGTGAGATTCACTGCGGGTTTTTTATTTTGTACTTGGGAATGGTCTTCTATGCTTAGTTTATGCATGCTGGTCAACAGTTTTCATTTCATAGTTATGAGAACTTTAAGTTTTGTATAACACTGGAATATATAAATGTTGTCATCCGAATTCAGGTAACGTTTGTAGATTTTAGAAGCCATAACCTAGTAGCAAAATGCACGGTTGACTTTTATCTCAAACATTTGAACTCTTTTTCATTCTACCTCTTCTTGTTTAAAAGTTATGGCCATTTAAACTTAAGAAAAATACACTTGATTGTTGTGGAGAATTCTGAGCCTCTTACTTTTGCAAATGGGAGCTCTCCATTTTTATCTGAAATATAATCGAAATATTTTAGCATGTTTTGAAGGTCTCTTTAAAAATTTCAAGTAGAGCTACAAAAAGTTGACCTTTTTATTGGGAAATGGCTTGTCATCAATTTTTATCTTTTGTTTTATCATCTATAACTCATAAATAACTCATATATTACAATATCAAAAATCTTATAAGCTGCACATATTTCTACAGTATTCTATGCAGAACAAAGAGTACCTACTTATTTAATCAGCATGCATTTTTTTTTGTTAATTTCAAGAGCAATAAGACATTTGCAATCTACTAGGCATGTTTAATTATTTTTTTATAGCAGCAGATCAAGCAATACGTGGGATTTAAAGACCTCTACAATGATTCTCAGAATCTGAATGGGCACATGACTTGTCTCTCTGAGGGTGAAGCGATTATTATGATAGAACTAAGAACTCCGATGAGAATTTTTATTAAGTCTACTTGGTTACAATAAAATGTTAGACCATATTTTTCCTTCGTTAGCTATGAAAAGTGATCCTGTTTTCGAGTTCACATTATCGTGTAAGCTTGGAAGATTTTTCCTTCTAAAGACCCAAGTTTATGAATTTGGCATTGCAGTTTGTTCATTCTGAAGAAGACAAGGGCCAGCAGACGAAAATAAATTACTACCGAAGTTGATGCCAAGAATTTTGATACAAGGATTTTATGGTCTGCGACAACTCATTATGCTAGTTACACATAGGGTAGGATCAAAAAGTAGTAGGATTGAATTGATGAAATTTTTATTTCATAGCTTGATACAAATTCGAAATAGCAACCTAGTGCTCCAACAAAATGCGCGTAAAGCGATTCACACTGCGCGTAAGCGTCTTGGAATGCGTTTTCTGGGATGCCTTTCAGAGATGCCGTCACGCCACCTTGAATTTCTTCTACGAAACTACATCGATTTCCCATGAGGTCCTGCTTGAGCCAAGCAAAGAGAAAGAAGTTCGGCGTTGCTAGATCTTGACTGTAGGGACGTCGGGGCATCGTGGCAATACTGCTAGGCCAGAAACTCTCTCACCAGCAGCGCACAAACTTGGCGCACACGATTCGCATGGCCAAATCCCAACTTTTAAGCAATCATGTGAAGCTTAAAGTCCAGAAGGTACTCCACTTTGGATGCACCTTAATCAAACCTTGAAAATAATGGGCAACCGGCGCTTTGGCGGTCTTCGACGATTTCCCGTCCGGCCTGGGACAGCTTATGCCACTCGAACACTGTTAAGGGGCTCATAGCAGTACCCCAGTTGGCGTTCCTAATTATTTCGAGGGTATCCGTGGCCGTTTTCCCGAGCTTGACGCATAATTTAATGGCTAAGCGCTCCTCACTCTTCAGCATCTTAGATGGCAACGCCAATTTCTTAACAGAGGTTCAGAGAGAGGTTTGCCAGCAGCCGACTTGAAACAAATTGCGGATTCTTCGGAAGACTTCACACTGCCACACCCAGATGGTCCGATCGCTCTCCACAGCTCGTGCTACAAAAATTCAGTCCTTCCACTTTTTGATTCTACCTTGTGTTTATATGGCACACATTTTTAATTCAATCGTCCAAAGGGGTTGAGTTAGCGTGAGGGGAAAGGGGTAAACCTTCCAAGCTACGCTCTTCAAGAGGGTATTTAACTCTTACTCCATGGCTCGAAATTTTACTCGGTGGATTTTTGGTTTTAGCCGTAGGTAAATAAAAACATAGTGGGTTATAATTTTTAGAACGGCCCAGCTAAAAAAAAGAAAAAGATCTTTCGTTAAATTAGCGTTCTTACCTAATGTCCTTTATTTGGTCCATGAGTCCAAGTTTAGATCGCTGTACGAACAAGCGCAAACAACTGAAGGGGATTCCTGAAAATATGAATCGACTGTAATTTAAGAAGCTTCGAAAAAATATCCTCGGTATATGCTTGTTCGAATCGGAAGAACAGAAGAGAGTGCTTTTTCTTCAGGAATCTCAAAGAAAATTTTACTTATCATCAAAATAAGAATCAATGAATATGTAAGTTATTTATTATGATCAAATTAATAAATAAAATATACTTCTAAATGATTTGAATCGTAGAATCAATATCAAACCCATTTACCATATTAAGCGATTGGTCCAGAATTAGAGAAGGCATAACTATATAATAATAAAATTGAATTTCTTGCTGTTTAACCTTTAATCATAAGTCTTATTAGAAGTTAAGGCCTTACATTTATTTTAAAATAAGTCATTACCACTATAAATGACACAAAACATAGCTGACTAACAACGTTTAATTGATTTTTTTATTTTGAAATCCTCTGAATATAATACGATGACGATGATTTCCTGCTGTCTTCGGCACTGCTGACAAAGCTATCTGTCGGGCTGTCTATCGTGCTCTCGAGAGAACTGTCGTTCCAGCTGTCTTCAGAGCTTTTTACCGAGCTGTCTTCCAAGCTTTCTTTTATCTTGTGTCCCCAGCCGTCATTCGTGTTCTCTCCAGAGTAGTCGTCCCAGCTGTTTATTGAGTCACCGGTTTCAAGTTTTGGATGAAAATTATTTTTTTCGAACTGCGAATCGAATTTTAAGGGCTTAAAGGCCTCGTCCGAGCTCTGTATTAACTTTTGTCCCCAGCCGTCCTTCGTGTGCTCACTCAAGTTGTCGTCCCAGCTGTTTATTGAGTCACCGTTTTCAAATTTTAAATCGAAATTATTTTTTTCGAACTGCGAATCGAATTTTAAGGGCTTAAAGGCCTCGTCCGAGCGCTCTATTAACTTTTGTCCCCAGCCGTTCTTCGTATTCTCTCTCAAGTTGTCGTCCCAGCTGTTTATTAAGTCACCGTTTTCAAATTTTAAATCGAAATTATTCTTTTTAAACTGCGAATCGAATTTTAAGGTTTTGAAGCCCTCGTCCGCGGGCTTGCTTTTAGAACCACAGTCCTTATTTTCAAACTGCATATTTTTCAGCTGTATCTTTAATTTATTGTTCTCTTGTTTTGTATCCCTGTTTTCAAGTTCACAGGTTCTTTTCTCGATGTTAAGTATTTCCAGCTGCTTCTGTAGACCTTTAAGCGCCGCATCTTTGTCTTTGCTTTTTAGGTAACATTCTTTTTTTTCAATCAGTATTTCTTCCAAGCGTATCTTTACTTGCTCCGAAGCCTCATCCTTGCCTTTGCTTTTAAGCTCACAGTCCTTTTTTTCGAACTGAATTTGCTTTATTAGTTGCTTTAATTTATTATTTTTCTGTTCCGTATTCTTATTTTCCATGTCACAGGACCTTGTTTCAAGGTATAGTTTTTCTAGCTGTTCCGTTTGGTTTTTGTTAGCCTCATCCTTAGACTTGCTTTCAAGCTTACAATCTTTATTTTCTATTTGAATTTCCTTTAGCAATAACTTATTTTCCAGTGCAGAATTTTTAAGTTCGGAGGTTATTTTTTCAAAGTCAAGTTTTTTGCGTTGCAAGTATTCAACTGTCTCACCCATGGCTCTGTTTTTTAAGTCACAGTCTTTATTATCATTCTGCATTTTCTCCAGTTGTCTCTTAAAGTTCTTAATTTCATTATCTTTGGCTCTGCTTTTCAATTCCAGGTCTCTTTTTTCATCTTGTATTTTCTCCAGTTCATGGTATAGTTCGTCTATTTCTCGCTGACGCTTTTCAACAATCTGCTTTATTCTATGAAAGCAATAGATGCCACATGTAGAATCCAATTCTGAGCTGCAATACTGTTGCAATACATATTTACCAGAAACTTTACATAAAGTATTATTTTGTATACTTACAGCTTGGTTTTCCATTTCCACGCCGTAATAATTAATAAAATTATTTGGCAGGCAGTGTTGAAAACTAAATTAAAGACATGAACACAAAACATTGAAAATGCTTAAACATTTTTCAAGAATCGTTAAAATTAAATAAAACAAATTTTGCAAATTACCGGAGCATTTATTTCAGACAGACGCTAACTAAAATGAGACGAGATAAGACAACACTGTTCAACAAAAGTTCTGCAACTGATATTTTATTAGCTAATCATCTTATTAAAGTTGAGCTAACGATAATTTGTTATCGTTTGTACTGAATGATAAATATATTTTTTTTTGTCATCTCAAAGCTCATTAAAATCGTAGGGAGAGTTTGTTCATCATAACAAAGCTTTAATATTTTGTGGACCTGTTTATTTAAAAAATGTTTCTATGAATTTAATCTGTTTGTCGTTTTAGTCAAATTTACCAAATGTATAGATAACGAGGAATGGAGAAATCCCAGCAAATATGGTGATAAGCTGGCATAGTGTCTTTAAAGTATTTTTGAACGTGAGAATCACGTCAAACGATAATTCGTGCAGTCACGTCTAGCTCACGTTCGTGTTTCTGTTTGTGCGTACCTATGAACACTTCGGTTCTAGAGATGACGAGAGCTATTTTCGTTATGTTTGTAGAATTGCGCTTTTTTTCTAGCACCATTTTGGACTATAAGCTTGATAAGAAATATCTTTCTGTCGTAAAAAATAAAAAAATAACTCTCAACTGCGTTTCGCTAAATAATCTCTAAAAACCTTATAAGAGATTTCAGAGATCATCTCAGAAATCTGAGGCACACAGGCAGCAAAAAAAAAAAAATTGTGTGAACTTTAAATGTGATAGGTCTACGTATATGGTTTTTGAGCTACTGAATGCGAATCCTAAGCCCATAAAACCTCAGCATTCAGCAATCCTCATGTAACCACAAAAAACCCCATAAAACTTTATAATTCGGATATTATCTCAGAAAACTGAATATCGTTTTTCAGGTTCGAAGATCTGGCCTCCGAAAAGTTTTTGGGATCGCTAAATTCAAATTCGAAGCTCAAAATGTTTTAGCAACATAAAGCGAAGGCTAACTGAGAACCTTGATGTGGAACTCAGAATTAGAACATCGTTGAAAATCATTTGTAAAATAAATTGTTTTTGTTTTTTGAGGTTATATTAGAATCCTAGCGTGATCTGGTATTTTAGACCTCGGATTTGGATTGAGCGACTCAAAATTCCACGAAGGTAGGTAGCCTTATCACTTGTTAAGTTCAGACTGTATATTTCTTTTGTCAAAAATGAATAAAATATATTTGTAAGTCAAGAATTTTGCAAAGATTAATATTCTTTTTATATATATATATATATATATACCTATGGGACCCATCGGTCAAAAACCTCTTTTAGTACAAAATTCGTCTGTTTTTTGTTTGTTTATAAAAATATTGTAACCAAATTTCGCAAATAAATATCTTTTGGAGTTCTTAAGCAATATATCGGACCACTTTCTATTGTCAGTCCCTTTTTCTATTTTTTTTTCTAGGTAAAAATCCATAAAAATTGGCCGAACCACGAATTTTAGATCTTAAGATTAACCTATTTCTATTCTTTAATGTTCTTCTTTATATATATTATAGATTATAACATTACTAAGTAGTGAATATAGACTTGATCTAGTAAAACAGAAAATTTCGCATTATACAGGATATATATAATACAATTTTGCAAATAAGTTCCATATGAAAACTTCAAGATCTTAGACCTAAGCGCCTTGTAGCATACAAAGCCTTGGTACTCCTCCAAGAAGTATAATTTAGTATAGAAAATAAGTTTTGTTTTGCTTAGCTTAAAGTCATCTCTGAGAGCCCAGTATATTGCTCACTCCATCTTTACTTCTATCAAGGCGGAGTTGCAGTCAAATTTCTATGATGAAACCAGAGCGGCGGACCACAATGCGGTTGATGATGATGTCTACCATTCCAACGCAAGTGTCTTCCTTTTGCTAATGCTGCAAAATTATTTTTAAAGTTGTTTTTACAAAATGTCTATTGTTGATGAAGAACAAACCTTCTTTCCATGCGTTTTTGGCATCATTCAAGGCCTTCAATTCAGCCTCACAGTTGGTTTTCTCAATCTGTGTTTGTTCAAAACTTAAAGCTAAACTATTATGGGCTTCATTTTTGGCTCTGCTTTTCTCCTGTAAATCTTCCAGCTGTTTCTTTAGTATATTGTAGGCTTTTTCCGTGGCCTCGCTTTTAAACTCCAAATCTTTATTTTTCATCTGTACTGCGTCTAATTGTGTCTGTAAATTGTTGACAGCTTCATCCTTGGCTCTGCTCTTATTCAGTAAATCTTCCAGTTGATTTTTTAAGTTATTGTAGGCTCTATCCTTGGACGCGCTTTCAAGCTGCCAATCTTTACTTTTAAACTGTATTTCATCTAATTGTATCTTTAAGTTTCTGTTTTCATTATCTTTGGCTCTGCTTTTTAAATCAAAGTCTTTTTCCTTATCTTGTATTTTCTCCAGTTGTTGTTTTAGATCGTCTATTTCTTGCTGACGCTTTTCAACAATCTGTTTTATTCCATGAAAGCAATAGATGCCACATTTGGAGTCCAATTCCGCGCTGCAATACTGTTGATGGTTATATACTTGTACTATATGTATCAGAAACTTTGTAAATATTTACTTACTTCTGCGTTTCTAGTTTGCTTAGTGTTAAAATGAAAACTATTATTTGGCAAGCAGTGTTGGTAACTAAATAAAGACAAAACCATAAAACATTGTAAATTGCTAAACATTTTGATTAAAACTTTTAAATTAAACAAAACAGCTTTTGCCAATTGTCGGATCTTTTATTTTTGGCTGAGGCTTATTTAGTATGCTGAGCGATAAGGCGACACTGGTCAACACTAGCTCTGACTCGCTTATGTTATTGTGTGACCATCTTACTAAAGCTGAGCCTATCGATGTTTTTAATCGAATTTGTTATCGCTAAGCCGTCAGCTGAACTTTATTGGGGCGTCTTTAGAACTGTGTGACATGTTTAGTTGATTGTGGTACTGAGTGATTTTCTCAAAGCGATCTCAGCAAGGCTTGAAGAAAATATCGTTCACTTTGCAGCACTATTCGATTTTTCTTCTTTGTTTTGGAGTACGAACAACGATTGTATTTCTTAAGGTACATGCCAAAATTGTCCGCTATAAAATATCCCAAGTACAAAACTATCTAAGGTGAAACCGATAAATATTCGAACACTTTTCAAATTTGAAGCTTAAAGCACTAGTAATTGGTCTCAAGTTTTCATAACAAAAATTTCTTTCGGTGTATTCACCTATAGGTAATTTAATTATAAGTATATTTTGAATAAAGGCCCTATGTCCCACTGGGGATAACAGGAATTGAGAGACATTTTGAATACATAAAACTTCACAAATTCATATTTGACATAGAAAACAAAAAATTCACTTTGCTTTGCCTAAAAAAGTTTTTAGACATATAGAAAAAATGGCGTTATTAGATTTTTTTTATTGGTAGGACCCTTTATAGTCATGCCGAAGGCTTTTCATATTTACAATCAATTTTCAACTTGGAGACAACTTTTTTGTTTTTAATAATGTCTATAAGGTTAGTTGGAGCTTCCAATGACTATCAAATCCTGTGATTGGAGTAGATCATTTAGTTGCTTCCTGAATTGACTCAGAGATTTTAAATATAAAAATTTAAATTCTTCAAAAGTTAGTATGGAAGCTTTATTTAACTTATCAATAGGTACTTGTTATACTGTGCTCAAAAAACATCGATGTTTTCGATGTTTCGATTGGTGATCAAATATTTGAAAATTGCCATTCATAAATTATTTGCATTATAAAGGTTAGGTAGGTATACTTAGTTATAAAGGAAGAAACACAAGACTTAAGGACACTAAATTTATAAAACAATCAGGTCGCGGCTGCCAAAACAATGTGACCGACAGGTAAAAGTTTTCAAGGCATGGTTGTCGGGCCGCCGCTTGTGGTAACGTATCAGATTACCCATAAAAACATATATACAATCAACCTCATTAAAAAGACCGCCGAGACAGGGGAGGCTAAAACCGAGTGCACATCTCGACGAGGGGGGCCTCAGCGTGATTTTTATGGGATATGCTACAAACAACGTTGTGAGACGGCCGCAGTCTGGAACGAACTTTATAAGCCAAGACTAAGTCTTAAAAAGGACGTTCTAAACCCAAGGAATATTCAGGTGTTGGCGCGTTGTTCTTCCCATCACTAACCCAACAGCCAATTCCACCAATTGGTCGACAACGACAAAAATATTTAATTACATTTGGTGAATTTAATAATTAAAAGCGTTATCGTCATTTTTGGCGGTTCTTGTCAAATTATAATAATTAAGACACTCCAACCGGAATAACCCCTAACCTATAGAATAGAATTAAAAAAAAAAAACAAAAAAAAAAGGAAAACATCGATGTATCGATATATCGAAGTTTATATTAATATACAATAATATACGGAATGAATATGAAAAAGACGAAAATTCTGGCCGGAACAGAATATTCACTTCTTACATTAGCTTGATTTAAACTTCGGTATACCGATACATCGATGTTTTTCAGTTGAAGGCATCGAAAACATCGATGTTTTTTCGGGCACTCTTGTAAATCGCAAACAAAGCCTTACTTTTGCAGAACTGTGTAATTAATTAATTTCTACTTCTGTTTAGTACGCTATTGTCCCGAAGTCAGCTCGTCATCAAAATTAGTGATAAGGTTTTTTTAGTAGAGCGTCCTAAGACTTTTCGACCCACAGATTAGCTCCGCTGAGTTAGTACCATCTTCAGGGTATAACTAAGAACAGCTATTCGTGCAGTCACAGAAGTGCGAATCTAGTCTTTTAATTATACCAAAACTTTTGAACTTAAGGAAACATTCCAAAGGCAGGCTTCGTATTAAAGTAAACAAAATAAATCGAAAACACAAAACAACTCGACATAGCCGAAGGCCTGAGTAGCCAGTGCTATCTATCTTTTATGTTAATTATTAGTTTTCAACTAAAATTATCATTGTAAAAATAAAAAAAAATTTTTTGCTTAAATCGAAAACTTTGGTCACACTGCTCTAGTTAAAGCAGTGCCGTGGAGCGATGTTAAACAAAATAGATTGCGAATAAAATTTTTCAAACTATTTGTATTCGCTAAAATTTTTGAAGGACACAACTTTATTTTTGCTTTTTTTATTCGTCCGTGCTCCGAAAAAAAGTCCGAGCATTTTATTTGGATTCGTTTTGAAACCAAATGTTTGGTGCTTCCAATTTTCTCAAAACGAATTTTTTTTTTGTGGTTTGAAATCGAATGTTTTGCTGCAAGAGAAATTGAAACGAATTGGCAAAACATATTTAAAATATTCTTGGATATTTTCAAATTATATTATTATACAAATATTTTGAAATATTTTTATTGAATCGACCCGAAAAATAGCGTGCACAATTTAGAGTAAAGTTTCATATGTTTCATGTCTTGCATAAAAAAAAGTTCCCTGGTAATAAGAATAGCATAATCGTGGATAATTTCCCTCGAAAGGTGTAGAGCTGTGGTAATAATGAGAAAGGGAAATATGAGTAAATAAATCGCGAGATCGCGGCAGCTAAAAAGTTGAATTTGGTAGCATGCAAAAACGAATCCGAATAAAATTGTTCGTTTTCGTTTTTCGTTTTCCGGGCCACGACCGATTATTTGCTATTTCTTCAAATTTGTCCAATTTCGTCACAAAAAATTTCGAATTCGAAACATGTCCTAAAATTTCCGACGAAATGCTCTCGAAGTTTTTTTTCTTGCCTCTTTAAGTTTTGGCGCCCCCTCATCGCTTGCGCCCAAGCAAGCGCCTCGGCCGCCTCCATCTTGTTCTGACCCTGCCTAAATGCAATTGAAGAAAGATGACATAAGACACTCCTTGTAGAGAATTTTTAAATTGAAATTTCATGCTCTCAGCTCTTTAAGTTTCCGAGATACAAGCAATACGGACATGGCTAAATCGATTCTCAAGGTCATTTTAGTATCAAACTAAAAGGATCTCTACTCGTTTCCTTCTAGAAGTTACTTAGAAAAAAATGTTTTGCACTAGTGCTGGAAAAAATATCGATGTTATATCGATGCATCGAACACCCATTTGATGAGTGCTGAAGTGCTGGAGAAACATCTCTGACGGCCAACATCGATAAAATATCTATATTTCTCGTTTCCTTCTAGAAAAAAATTGATGCTGGCCAACAGAGATGTTTCTCCAGCACTACCAAACACCCATTCGATGAGTGCAGAAGTGCTGGAAAAACATCTCTGTTGGCCAACATCGATATATAGATATTTTAAAATTCGATACATCGATGCTTCGATATAACATCGATGTTTTCCCCAGCACTATTTTGCACTAATTTAACTATGTGTCTTGGAATGCAGTATTTGTGACACTATTATACAAAAAATATCGACATTTTTACATGTGATTACTAAAAAATACGTTTTCAATATAAGTGCCAAAAATGGGATTAGTTGTTATAAAAATATGATAGTCAGGACAATCTGCAGCATAGTTTTTTGGCCAAGTGACAAACTATGGCAACATAGTCGTCGTCGAATTTTGCTTTAAGGGGCAAGGCCGAGGGTTTCAGTTGGCTAACCATATAGACACCCGTTGGTGATTAGATTTGCCAGGCAAAGCGGAAATGCTGCAAGAGGGTACAATGCTGGACCACAGCAGGAAGAGTGAGAGTGTCATAGTATAGAGACCTCGAAACTAACTACACTCTGTGGAAATTTAAGGGATTCCACGAATGTCACCAAATGGCAATTTGCCCTTGGTGTTGAACGAGGTTGCAGCACGCGTTGCGTTTTCCATTGCAAACGGGGCGCGTGTGGCACGTGATGTGAAAAATGATGCAACATCGACGCGCACACACACACACACACGCACTCATTGTGTGCAGCTAACCGATCACAACATAATCTTACGATTTTATCACTTTGGTAAATAGTATAGAAGTGCCGTAAGGGCAGAAGCAGGAGACGGGAGCATCCCTGTTTCTCGAGCTCAAATATCAATCAATTGGCTCTTACATGCTCTCATAGAGCTAATGTTTTCAACAGGGACTTTTCCAAACTGTCAGATTTGCGCAACACTTTGCAAATTACAAGCAGTTTCCAGCGAAAGACATTGGTGGGAACAACAGCTGGCTGTGTCAATCATATTTTTTTTTTTTTTTGGTTCAACTAAAGACTTTACAACACTTGTAACTCAATAAAATTGATGAAGCAACCAGAATCGTAAAAAAAAGGGAATAAAATATGAAATTTAATTTCATTTTCACAACTTGTGAAGGTTATCAGTGAATTTGATTTTATTCTGCCACTGGCTGTGAAGCAATAGCGATAAGCAGACCACTTCAAATGGAGAAGCACACACATATTCGAATACAAAATGGGTCAAAATAAGTGAAACGGAAAAATTTTCAATTCTATAAATTATTATGGGTTTAAAGGATTTTTACTTAGCGAGCTATCCATAACTAAATAATAGCAGAGACTTTTCATGAAAGAGTTATAACTTGTATACGAACAAAGATATTTAAAAAAAAAAACGAAATTTTGAAAAAAAAAAAAATTAAATTTCGTTTTAAAAATTCTTTAATCAATTTTTGTAAATTTTCAGTTAGTTATGTTAATTCAGTCTAGTTAGTTAAATTAAATATTAAATTATATTAATATATGTATATAGCGCGACGTCTTCGATTAATATTTATGTTTAAATATGTACCAATATTTATCACGAACATTAATTTTGTTTTGTTTCAAAATTCCGATTATTTAACATGTTATCGATAACTGACTATTTGTATTTTTTCAGACGTTTCTTTGACAATATCATCCTACTAACCGAAAAAAAAAATATTTGAAGAATTTTTTCATTTAAAGGTACAAACTTAAATTTAAAAACCAAATTTTTGAGGTAAAAAAAACTGTTCAATTTTAATCTTTTTTAATAAAATTTTTTTTTAATTTATATTATTGGTTTAAATCAAAATCTTAATTTAAAAACTGTTATTTCTAAAAAATAAAAAAAGTTTTTTTTCATTTTAAATATTTAAGTGATCCGAACTTCTCTCGAAAATTGTCTCGACTAAAAGACACAGTTTCCGTCAAGACTCAGCTTCTCTCAGTAGTCTGTTCATACACACATAGCGAAACTTATTTCGTTACGTGACGATTTTTCTATCATTTCACTCTAAGTGAAAACTTTTTTTTAAAGTTAAAAATAAAAATAATAAATATTTTCTTAATACAACAACTTTAATTTCTAACCCAATATTTAAATTTGAAAAACAAATTTTTTTTATTATTTATATATTTTTTTTTTTTTCAAAAATTTAACAGTCTCAACTTCTCTCGAAATTTTTCTTTGACCAGAAATTGCACCTCTGTTATGTAAACCGACTCAAAAAGTTTTAGACCAATACTCTTACAAGAATCAACTTCTCTCTGAACTTCGTTCACACACACACACAGCATAACTCATTTCGTTACGTGACGATTTTTCTATCATTAAAGCTTCTTTAGTGAACTTCGTTTTTAAAATGAGAAAAGATATTATTACATAAAAAAAAAAAAAAAATTGGCGCCTCTACTTCCTTTTAAGGTATCTAGGGCTTAATTAAAAACAAGGATTTAACATTTTGTTAGAAATTTATAAAGTGACTATGAATATCACGAGTCTCCGAGTCTCAAGATATTCAAGGTCCAAAGTCCTTTTTTCTTCTCAGTAAATTAACTCACATACAAAATAATTGTTCTTATTTCTAAGTTTATAATTTTTAAGTTTTAAAACTAAATTAAATTTCTATTACTAGATTAAAAATATAAAAAAAATCGATAATAGTTCATTTCACCCTTTTCAAGTGATTAAATAAAATTGAAATATACCAATTGAATTACAAGGTATAGCACTAAAAAAAAAAAAAAATTACTCAAATAGTCGATGTATCGAAAAATTATTAGTATTTTGCAAAAAAAAATTGAGTATTGGCTAGTCCCCTCTAGCTTATATAAAAAAATTATCAAAATCAACTTTTTTAATTTGTAGCGTATCCCGTTTCTCTTATATTCCCCCACATGATCGAATCTGTACTTACTAACTATGTTTGTATAGATAAGTGGCATATTAAATGAATATTCGAACAGAAATATGTAGCATCAAATTTCAATTTCAATGAACCACCAAAACTAGTACAAAAGAAGATTAAATTTTAGTATAATGATTTTTGGCATCTCTTAAAATAGAAAATATTACACAAAAATGCATAAAATATTTATTAAAAAAATGAAAAAAGTTGAATTTATTAACTTTGGGTAACAATAATGGAAGATTTAAAGATATGAGAGTTTTTAAAAATTGTATACCCTATATTAGTGCTGGAGAAACATCGATTTTAACTTCGACACATCGATGTTTCGATACATCGAAGAACATGTGTGAGGTTATTTTTTGAATGCTTAAATTAATTCAAAGTGGGCCATCTGTTAGTTTGGTTATATAAGTATTTTCAAATAATAAAATGGAATTAACAAACAAACCAAGAGAAAACATTTCAGAAATTAATAACATTTCATAGAAAAATAAGCAAAGAACTACTTAATAACAACCCAAAAGGTTATATAATGAAAGCAAAAGATAATACAGGCCATTATGGATCCATTATGGATTTTGTGCAACTGAACCCAAGGTCCAAAAAACTTCTTCACACATGGGTTATGGATAACCACCAAATAATCCCATAAAACTAGATAATTTGAATATTATCTAAAAACCCTTGGATCGGGGTTTTTTGAACTTCGGATTCAGCTGCCCAAAGTCCATAAGGGGTGACCCTGTCAAATTTAAAGTTTACACCTCTTTGTTTTGGGAGCCTGTGAGTTATATTTATATATATATGTGAGTTATGATTGCCCATATTTTGTCCGAAATGGGATTTGGTCGATAATCGAAAATCGAAATAAAAATATCGATTATCGGAAAAAATAACAATCGATGCATCGATATAACATCGATGTTACTTCCTGCACTACCCTATATACATTAGGATTTGTTTACTCTATTTAAGACTTCATATTTTTTTACCAAAATGCTTTTCATGATCCTGGATAGTTGTTATTGAGCCATGTCTGAGTCAGTTTTAGAGCTCAGATCGTAATAGTTTAAAAAACTGAAGAAAGGTAATACCTTCACTTACCTTGCTGATCTTACTTCGTCACCCTATGAGAGAATTTAAAGATTTACACCTATACCACAAAAGTCGCCGAAGTCAAAATTTGTCCATTATTCACCTTGCTTAGAAAAATTTAAAAAAATATAGGCCAAAATTTAGGACAACCCTCATGTGCGCCTAATTCAGAATGAAAATTTGATATTTTCAAAAAGCATCACCATTGATTACACAGACCAACATGGTTTAGTTGTTGGAAAGCTATTGGTCATTTTCGAAGTAATTTGCTACGTAGAATCCGAATCCGGGGCCAGAATTTGCCCATCACGTCAGGATTGTGAGATATGACATGACCCCGGTATTTGTAGGCCTGTGTTATCCACCTTCGTAAACCATTTTTCATAAAGATTTGCAATTCTAAAAACATTTGGAAAAATTCCCTTTTTTGGGATATTTTTTTTATATGAAGTTTGGCATTTCGTGCGGAATTTTTGCATGCTGCGTATGGGCTTTAATGTTTTAAAAGCATAAGTATCAATTTCCGCATAGCTTGAAGTAGACACTAGGATTAAATTGGTTTGATAAAATTGTTGATTGATGTTGTATAATAAAATTTAAGATGGAAAAATTTGCTGCGTGATAAGTATTTCGGCTTCCCTGCTTCAAACTTATCCTTCCGGTTTTTTTTATTCCCACATTTCATTAATGTTTTTGCAATTGAAAAATGTTTTAGAAAAACGCAAAGTTCACAAGCACGATTAAATATTGTTGGTCAGACTAATGATTAGTGCAATTCTGAGCCACCCTTAATAATAAATCCCATGCTCACGTGGGTTAGAAATCACGCAATCAATGTCCATTGAAGGGCAAACCAATGGACGGACTTCTGAGCCATTATTTCATATAATCCGCAATGCAGCCATGTGAAATAGGGGCTTAAAACACGCAAAATTCAACTAATTCGAAATACTTTGTCCCAAGGAGATGCTCTCAAGTGCGAAACGAACAACTACAATAACAACAACAACGCTAAGTACAACAACTAAATGGCAACAACAACAACAACAATGACCATAATAATGGCAAACTGCAAAAATGGCGAGCGTGCGCATTACCCGGATTTCCGTCATGGCAGACCAATTCGCTGATCAGCTACGGCTGCATGACAAAATGCATACACTGAGAGAAAAATCCCAGTGCCTAGTTGAGTTTTTGATTGACGAAGCGAAACGAAACAATGGAAATGTAGTTAAATTTCTACATTTATGTTTTGCTTCTACCTTTATTATTATTATTATCATTTAGGGAAAAAAGTAATTAAAGCCAGAGCAACATAGGCCTTAAGGCTGGGTGGTATATACACAATACATTGGGTTACATTGTATGTGTTTTTTTTCTTAGCACATAGAGTAAGTTATATACTACTTCTACTTAAATATTTTCGTTTCGTTGAGTAAATAGAGAGAAAAGAGGGGAGAGAGGGTAATTTAAAATGCATTTTTGAACAAATTAATATTTTGGATGTTAGGATCTTTTTGGAAATTGATAATTTTTAATATTCTGAAAGATTTGGAGTTTTTTCAGATGGCTTTGATGAAGTAATTAGATACTTCTCATGATATAAAGTCGAGATACAAAGAGATGGAATCTGGAATATTGCTCGTGAACTCTGGGGTACGGAAAAGCGTTTTAAAATGCCTGGGACGGTCAAGATTTTTCGTGACTCAAAGATTCCTGCAATGTTCAAAGGTTCTTTGTTATGTTCTGTATATAAATATTAAAAAAAAAGGTCTAATACTATTTTTTAAATCTATAAGTCAAGATGGGATCAACCGTTTTACATGAGGATTTTGTTGCTCTATTTTTCTCGTCTATCCTATCATTCTACGTAAGGCAAAAAACGTATCGTAACGTAGATTGTTAAAATCAGGACAAAACAAAATTAGAGGCATTCGGGCTACTTAGGATGTATGTTATTAAGAAAACGTAAAATTTTTAATTTCTTTATCTGTTTTTTTTTTTAAATATTGTTCATTGAATTTTACAATTTTGAGATTGTTTTTAAAGAACAAAATTTTGCGATAAGAAAGGTTTTACTCTTTTTTACTATTCAAAGTCATAATAAATTGTGAATCTTTTCTTTCTCCCTTTCTTTGGAGCCAGAATAAAATAGCTTATAGACATTTTGGCGTGACGTTACGTTTGTACATAAATATTGAAAAACTAGGAAATGCTTAAATTTCTAAAAAAATTGTTTTTATAGGTGCGGTGCCATTAATACCACTATTTACTGGTCCTATCGATAAAAACAAGAAAAACTACTCATGGCGTTACGTCACTAGAAGTAGGTTTTGAACAAATAATAATAGAAAGATAACCATCGTTTGGACAGAACAAAAATGGCCTAGCCTACAAGTATTGTATATTTTTATTGATATATAGTTGCTGAAACCGCTAAAATATGAGGGTTGGGATGGGGGATGAAGGATGTTTAAGTTCGCGAGATGGATGTGACGGGAAAGTATGTATATTAAAATACTCGAAACGAATTTAAGAATTCCGAAGTTCCAGTGAGGTCCAAAAGATGCTTTGATTCATTTTTAATTGATTTCAATTTATTTCAACAAATTTAAATTATTCTGCAACTTTTTTTAAGATTGCTCGAAAAATAGGATTTCTGCCATTGACCTTGGAGTTATCTGAAACCACGATTCGTTGCATATAAAACTAAATTAGCTTTTTGCTAAGTAAACTTATTTGAGGCTCAAGTAAAGAACAAAGAAAATAGTTGTCCTATAAATTATTTAACTGATTTATTTCTAAATGATTTTCTTAGATTCTTAGAACTATAAAAAAATTAAAAAAATGTGAAATGTTCCCATATTGTCAATTATCGTCTTCTCTATGTAGGCCCGACGATGGGAAGAGGAAAAGGGGGAATTCCCCCAGACCCGGAATTTTCTGAGGGGCCCGGTGTAATTACTGTTGTACTGTCGTGATTCAAGCTAAAGGTGTAATAGAGGGCCGGTACATTTTCCCCCGGGCCCTGATTTTCTCTCTAGAAACACTTAGATTTCATAGAACGTAAGAGGAAGAGACAGAGAGATTTTGGGGTTTCAAAAATTCGCCAAGAGCGATTATTCTACTGTTGAAAGTCTAATTTCTGGAGCGTTTATTTGGTGGAAGATTTTCTTACTTTTAGTTTAGTAAGAAAAAGTGCTCCCATAGAAAGCAACAAGCTATAAAGATATGCGGTCGAAGTTCAGGGTTCTAGATCTCATTGATCTCTCTCTCGCTAGTATAAAAGCAGGGTCGGTGTTTACTAAGCGTAGTCCCTGTTTAAAAAGTTTAAATGTCGTTATTGATAGAAAAAAAAAGCTCGTCAAGCCATCTTGGTTCTAAGAATAGAATACAGGAAAATGTATAAATGAACACCTTGCCCTAAACACTGTACCAATATTTTACTTCGTTGTAGTAGCCAAACTAAGACCACCAAATTTCATATGTACGTAGACTGTGAGCCTAATAAAGAAGGAATCTTGAACAATTGTAAACAAATTTTTGTCCATCTCCCTACACCGTAAAAATCTTCAACGTAACAATGCGAAGTAATACTTTTTTGAGAGAAGTAACCGTCGCTGTCCCGCCTGATTTAACACTATTATCTGACTCAGTTCAACTTTATCCAGATTAAGTAACTTGATTAAACTTTTTTATACATACGACAGATTATTTCAACTCAAACTGTTGTACACTTTTCTCATTACAAGCTTATGCTCGCTTTCGGTACAATGTTATGGAGTTTTTTTCTATGTGTATATGCTTAGGTAGCGCCGGGACTCTGGCTGCAGTTCCAGGGGTGCTGTAAGGGGGTAGCTTGTAGCGACAGCTGCCTTGCTGCGTAGCAAATGAAATTTGCAAACAATTCAAATTGAATTTGTACATGCGCGTTGACTTTTCGAGTATTTAGTGTCTATGGCAAATATTTCGATTAGTTGTGGCCATATATTGTGGGTGAAGGGGGAACTCATGTTGCAGCTTGACAACTTGATCAACAAAGTTGCCAAGGCATTGTATCATAAATCAGCAACGCCTACTCCTACACTCAAAAAAAAAAAAAAAAGAAAACAAACCACACAGAGCTTGAGTTCGTTATGCACAACAAATCACTCAACAAGATCTGAGCATAAATGTCTTACAACAAACTGCAGTTTAATTGCCCAACAAAAACGACGACTGGAACAAGCGCCTTAGAAGTGACAGTAAATGCCGGCGGAAGAACATCTAAATGAAAAAAAAAAAAAAAATTTAAGAAAAAAAATACTAGAAAAAATGATATGTTGTAAAAATGGGCAACCACTATAAGCTCGTAAAACGCCAGAACGGTCATAAGGCGGCTGTAAGAAAAGAAAAGGTTAAGACCTCGCTTCCTCAAAATAAAAGAGCTAAAATTTGGAAAAAGTTAAGCAGAGGGCAACGAAGCTGGTATACGCTTCAAGAAGTATGCTATGACGAAATCATGGCATTATATAAGCTCTCAAATAAAGTTTAATGAAAACCAAGTTTTTACTATTTTTTTAAGTTATATTGTACTAAAAATTAATCTTTACAAAATAAATATTCTTTAAAGTTTCTAAAACAGAATTTAAAAATGTTTTGTATTCAAATGTTTGTTGCCCAATATTGGGGAAAAATGTTTAATCTTTAAGTTCGTTGAAGTAGACGAATAATACAAAAGCATTTTCACAAAGAGGTCCACTATGATCGAGAAAATTTTTAAAATTAGCCGAGACGAAGGAGCGCAGTAGCTAGCGCTCTTTAAAATAATATAAAGTGTAGTATTAAATTAGAGCTGGTATACTATCGATAGTGCCAGCATTCGATAGTTTAGACTTCGATAGTTGAAACTATAGATACTATCGATAGTACTATCGATAGAAGTGCAATATGGCACACAAAAAATTCTTCACATTTTTTAAATAAATACCATACAGCAAGTGGGAAAATTCTAATACTTTCAAAAAAATATTTTCAAAATTTTTAACAGAAACGTTTTATTCATGACATTGTAATTACATCTTAAAAAACAAAAAACTATCCATTCAACAATTAGCAAACATAAAAAAAATTATCTTTCTAGTAGTTTGTTTTTGTGGCAGAAGACCAACATGTCGACATTTCTAGGTTTCAGTCGGGTCTTTATGTCCAAAACTATAAGGCCACTTCTACTAAACATCCATTCTCTCACTTTCAGTAGAAGTGGCAGGAGTGCTTAAGCATTGTTGACTAAGTTTTGTAGTCCAACACAGTCGGCTCCCTGAAAGTATAATAATTTTTAGTTGCAGTTTTTAATTGTTTATAAAGGGTCATCAATCTTGAGCCATTTTATGGAACCAATTGGCCACCATGATCGTGTGCGGTCAACATTTAAATGGGATTACATATCTTTAAGTAGTGAATGGCAAGAACGATTTGTTTTGTTTTTTGCTTTAAAAAAAAAAAATACCTCAAGATTGATGGCCCTTTACTAAACATCCAAAAGCTCAATGATTTTGTATTTTGGCTTAAATTTCGATTGGTCAAACAATGTGATATGCCAAAGATTGCTGCTACCTAATTTGTAGAGATATTTTTTCTGTTTTTTGCAACACGAATTTTTGGAAATTCCAAATTTCGGAAGCCAAGGTCGTCAACTATCCGGAAATGCTAACTCGGCATCGATTTTTGGTTTTTTATGTGAAGTATTTTTATAAAAATTTGACTTAATTAAATATTTTTTTATGGTTCTCATCGGATTTGGTGACTAAAAGTGTCGGATGGTCAAAAAGGTTCGACGCGTTATGACTGGTTTTGAATTCTTTTTGACATGCTGCCAATTTTTTGTGCGTTGATTGCTAAAAACAGTTTTTTACATACAAAAGTATAGATCGATATATAGAACAAAACCATCGATAGTATCCGTAAAATGAAACTATTGATACTATCAATTGTGTCGTCGATAGTATCCCACCTCTATATTAAGTAACACTTGGGGGCTACGTGAATAACGCCCATTATGTTCGAACGCGTCATCGAAAATCGGAACCTCCGCATTGACGAGCTACGGCACAGTTGTGGCCAACATTTGAAAAGCATTAGCTTTAAAAAGTGAATGGCATAAATGGTTCCTTCTATTGATAGTAAAGATTTTCCGATTTGTTTGTGTTTTTTGCATTAAAAAAAAAAAAACCTCAAGATTGATGACCCTTTATCAAATTTTCAATATTCCTAAATTTTAAAAGAGACCAAAAATTCTAGTTGCCAATATCTACCTAAACCTTTGGAAGTTTTTTAAAGTAAGAATAAAATTGGTGTGGCTTAACAAATCTTAGCTCCTACTATGTTCGAGCTTTCCTATAAAGAATACGACGAAAACGAATTGTTTTCAAATAGACTACTTCTTATGATCTCCTTATGGCGAACAACTTTATAAGGAATTTTTTATACAACTAACTTTGAAAAGTTGGACTATTCTGCTAAAATTTTCTCTAGAGTACATGATAAGTATAAATACTAAGACTTTGCATAAAAATTAAGGGAATATTGTGCTACATACCAAAAGAAATATACCCCTTTGAGGGCATTCAAAAAAAAAAAATATAAAAATCATTGCAAACGAAATTATGAAGTAAACAAAACGAGTCATAAAGGCAGCCATACCCAAGGCGTCGTCGGTGACACCCGGCCTCTCTGACAACGGGCGGCCATACATTCGTATGCAGTTACATCAAGTTGGTTACCCATATGACCAGCAAGCATAAGCAGAACCAAGAAGGTACTAAATACATGCAACATGTGTTCCTATATACCGGGTCTGCCATTTATTTCATACGGCCCGTGTTTTTCGTAGAATACACCGCGTGCCACACGCAATAAATTTCATATGTGGCTGGCTATCTGCTCTTTGATGCAGTCAGTCAAAGGGCACGACCATAAAGCCAATGACATTTATGGTCTCTCTAGCTAGTACCGAGCATCTTAGCTTTTTCTTAGATAGATTTGCTTTTTTTGTTGTTGCTGTTTTCTACTGCCAGTTTGGCGCCAAGTCTAACAAAAACTGGGGAACAAGATGCATCCAGTAGTAGTTCCTAAGATTACAAGTATTTGAAATATTTTGTCGCCCACACAAACTTGCAATTACGTTGTTTATTTTGTGCCAAATGAAGAATATAAAGAAAAATATATATATATAAGTATTTTATGTACATGCATTACATATGTACTGTATATAGATAGATAATCCTAGATACAGTCTGATGTTAGTTCCAGCAACAGCATCATTATTATCCCTTTGTCAGAGCATGCAAACATGCAGACCGCTGCAATGACAACAAACAGGAAAGGGCTCAAGAGAGGAAGTGGGTGTGAGAGAGAGAAAGAGAGTATGAGTGGGATAGCGTGAATGAGAGAGCAGTATACACTGAAAAAAAACAAATGCAAATTACACTGTGTAATAGTCAAATTGGTGGTAAGATGATTCCAGCTGTGGATGATAGTGCTCGATGAGTATTTTAAATATCCTTTTTGGTAATTTTCTTTTCAACTATTTGAAAAAAATGATATAACTTAAATTTATGTCCTTGGATCATTATGCACTGTATCTTTAAGTAAGTGGTATATTAAGTTTTTGTGTGCAACGTGTATAAGGAGACACCGGAGACCCTCCACTTAAGGAGTTGGCTTACAGAGGCTAGATTTGATTTTGATATTCTTTTGAGTGTATATTTAAGATATAAATTTTTATCTATATCTTCCAAAACAACTATTCGATAGTGATAAAACATCTATGCAACATAGGAGAAGAAGATGCCGAAGAAGTTTCAAAGCTAGAAGAAGAACAAAAAAAACATGTCCATCTGTCTGTTTGTCTATTAACGGCAAGATCTTGGAAATTATAAGAGCTACCTAACCAAACTTATGTTTTGGGCTCATTTTATGTGCAGGCCTATTGGTCCGCTGTACTTCATGGGTTAAACGTATGAAATAAGAAAATCTTTCGATTAATACCAAGCATCACTACAAGTGTGGAGATAATCGTTATACGATGGGAGCAATAACAAGTTTCTCCAGTTCTCCATAAAAAATGTTGGTAGAACAATGCACTATATTCTATTCAATATATCGTTCATTAGTAGCCGTAACTTTTTCTGGCAGCAGTCGGAATAACACTTCATCTTTTGAAGCTTTTCACGAACTGATCGGATAGACCATGGAATTCCCAATGTAACCGGAAGGGGCAATGTTTCATGCACAAGTAGGACTTGCCAATTTAGTATTAATAGCATAGAGACCAGAATTCGAAAGGAATTTAAAATTTTCCAAAACCGTTTGCCTTTATAATAATTCGATTTTTGTTGTGGGATTGTTCAAAATTTTCAATCCATCTGTTGCTCGAAATAGTTTAATTGAGATTGCGGTTATTCAGTTTGGAATAGTAATTTGAATCGTTTTGAATCGTTTTTTGCGGCAAAATTTTACTTTAAGGACTTTGTTTGCAACTCAGGCTAGCAAATAAAGCACGGCTAAATAAGGCAGTTTTCAAGCCAGTATGCACGTACAGTCTGGTCTACGGTTGGCAAAAATACCAATCTGTAACTCTTAAAGATATACCAGGTTCTCCGCGGTTCATAAACAAACAAGATGTCTTAAATACTCCTCAAAATAGAGATGAGTATGCAGAAAAAAAGAAGAAGCTTATGCAAATCTTGAGCTGAGTTGGTAGCTTCGGGTCTTAAAACTTGAAATCTTTGGTTCAAGCTCCAGCAAATACCATTTTGTATGAATACGATGGTTTGTTGATGCTACAGTGTACTTCAAAGTCTGCCCGACTTTAACATTCAACTTTTTTTACATATAAAATTTTGAAAATAGTTTTAGAATTGATTTAAATTTTTTTCAAGTTAATTTGTTTTTTGCAAATTAAAATAATTTTTTTCAATTTTATATTTACAAAAGATGTTATTACGCCTTCAAATTTATATAAAAATGGTCCAATAAAAAAATGTATAATAATTTATTAAAAAAACAAAATTTGGAAAATATTTTTAGTTTTGATTTTTAATAAGTACAATTTTATCACACCAAGAGCCGTAGAGAGAAAATCCGGGCCCGGGGGGAAATGTACCGGTCCCTCTAACACCGGGCCCCTGAGAAAACTCCGAGCCCGAAACCCCCGAAAACCTTTTCTATTTTTTCTAATAACTTTTTTTTTACTTACAAAATTTGGAAAATATTTTTAGTTTTGATTTTTAATTAGTAAAATTTTATCACACCCAGGGCCGTAGAGACTTCGGGCCCGGGGGGAAATGTACCGGCCCCTCTTACACCGGGCTCCTGAGAAAACTCCGAGCCCGGGGGAAACCCCCTCCCCCTCTCCCCCCCTTTCACCCTCCTTTCGACGGGCCTAACAACTTAAAATCGTTGGTGCGTGTCCGAGAAGAGATAATTGTTTTTGTTGTTGAAGATAATGGTTAGTGGAAGGTTTTTTTTTTTTGAAAATAGTTTTAGCTTTGATTTTTTTTTTTTAACTTCGATTTATTTTAATTTTTTAAGATTTCATTACGCCTATGCCTCTACATAAAAATGGTCCAAGAGCATAAACTAGTTTATTAAATTTTTTATTTTTAATATTATTTTTATTAGTCATATAATATTAAGAATGTTTTTAGTTTTGATTTCAATTTTTTTTCTTTAAAATTGGTTTTCTAAAATTTACAAGTAAAATTTTGGCACACCTAAACTACAAGATTTACATGAAAATGCTTCAAGTACAGAATTAAAGTTTCTTTATTTTCAAAATCTTGCTTATAAAAATTATACGACTATCTAAAAAATAAAAAAAAAAATCCCTTAAACAAATTCTGGGATCTGAACACAAAATTCTTTTAGAAAATTACTAGACTCACCAAGCACCCACAATATGAACCATCCTTACACCAAAAAATATCTTCAAATTTGTTGCACAGTGTAATGCAGACGATGCCTTGTGCCAGTTTCCTGAGTCTGGTGTCAGTTGTTATTGTTGTAGTTGTTTTCGTTTTATTTTTCTTTTTTTTGGCATATTTGTGCACAAAATGAAGAAATAATTTGAAATCATGCAGAGAAGTGCAAGCGGGCTCTTACTCTGGGTCCAAGTGAGACATCGCCAGGGTTGTCAACACAATGGCACCAAATTATTTAATACTTCAAGTGAGTGTATGTGTAAGTTTGTGTATATATGGGACTGCCTACATTGGCAGAGTGTATATAGGTTTGTGCATTCCGTTGGTAACACCCGATTGATGAACATGTCACAAATGCAACACAGATGTAATTTTCTACCAGCTTTCAAAGGACGGTTTCTTCTCAAGAGCAAGGAAATCGCATTTTCTACAGAACTTTACGCCCTTTAAAAATTTTGAAATAATGAAGCTCTCCTTTTTGAATTTTCAGCCACAATTGAAGTAAATTTTGAAAAGTTCAAAAAAATACGGGCCAAACATAAACACAAAATATTTTGGAGCTTATCTCAGAAACCTGACGTGCTTCAGTTTTTTTGAGCTCGAAGTCGGATTCACCGATCCCAAAATCCATTAGGAAAAACCATCCCGCAGAGCAACTGATTGCGAAAAATATACATTAGGGTTCTGCTATAGAGCGAATAAAAAATATATATTGTTGGGATATTAATTTTTTTCGAGCGGATTTCTTTTATTTATGTTAAGATGTGACGTCACATGATCATGATCTAGAAATACTTAAACCATTTTTTTTTCAACGAAATCTGAAGCTTATCAGCTGGGGAAGAGTATTTAAGTTTCGTCTATTATGGAATTCCATATTATTTTATTTTTTGCTTATACAAGCAATTGCAAAAATTTTAAAATGTCTGACTATGCAAAGTGTGAAGGAAAGCAAGCAAAGGCAAAGAGTAAGAGTGAGTTGCAGTTACAAATAGAATATAAAGAAAGTTCGGAATTGGAGCAACCAGGACATGTCATAAGTTGTAAGGAAAAACAGCATGTTGTCCTAGACTCTGAGTGCAATTTACTGTAGCTTTTAGCTGAGAAAATTCATATTTAATGAAGCTGCCTGCTTCATTGTTATGTGGTCGAAATAAATTTGACATCTAATTGATTGCAAGCCAAGGGAGATACTTCGTAGTACAAAGAAAGTTGCCAAATTGCAAATCTAGACAAATATATCATGCATATGTTATAAGAAGTTGCATATGTGTTTTGAATAAAAATGGGAATTTCGCAAAAGAGTCAATACACTTTGAATGCAAATTGCCTGCAAGGCAAATTTATCTCTTAGGGATGGGATTCAGTTCCAGTAGCTTAGCTGCGTCATTAACTGCACAATCAAAATAAAAATAAGTGGCCTGGGACATGCCGACTGTAATATACTCTTTAGTCTCATGTTGCCAGAGACTGGTAGATGGCAGCCCATAAAGTGCAAAAAATTTTTATATTTTAAGAGTCATAAGTGTTTACCGATTTTGGGTTCTGAAAAAGCATTGATGTATCGATAAATTGAATTTTATATCTTAGCCAAAAATTTGTACAAATACATATCTCTTTTATTGCGAGCGGCTTCTCGGTAAAAGGGATGCAAATTTGGTTATAAAAAATGTACTTAGCAAATTAAAAGGAGACTTTCTGTGACATGTCTTAACTATCTTACAGAAAGGTTAAAGATAAAAAACTGGGAACTTTTTTTACTTTTTATTTAATTAGCGGGTTTTATTTTTAAATTTTTTGATATTTAATTTAAAACAAAAATATTTTTTTTTTAATTTGTCTTTAAACAGAGCTTAACTTTAATTTTTACTAAAAATGCAAATTGGTTCATAATCAAATTCATTTCATTTAATTGTGAATAATCTATTAAATCAGCATCATCATACAACGCATGATGCTGACTTGGCGGTACTAAACAATGGGAAAATTAATGAACCTTTCCAAACAAACACTGGTGTCAGGCAAGGATTACCCCTATCACCACTACTATTCAATATAGTAGTTGACGAGGTTATGAGAGATGTATACAGCTCTAGGCGTGGAATTACGTGGAGTCTCACCCGTCATTTGGAAGACCTGGACTACGCGGACGACATATGTCTCATCTCTCATAAACTTAGTGATATCCAAACAAAACATCGAGATCCTTGCCAGGAAAGTTGGACTCTCTAAAAACGCCTCCAAAACCAAAGCGATGCGCCTCAACCACACCAGCCAAGGTAGAATTACCATCTGCGTTAATACTATCGACTATGTCGGTAGCTTCTTATACCTTGGTACCATAATATTCACCAGCGGTGGTGTGGATGAAGATATAGAGAATCGTCTCAACAAAGCACGATCAGCACTTGGACGCTTGTTCCGGATATGGAGAAACCAGCAAATAAGCAGAAGAACAAAGCTGCGGATCGTCAATGCATGCGTCAAGTCCATCCTGTTGTACGGCAGCGAGACGTGGCTGACCAAGCTAAGAATGATGTCGAAACTGCAGTCATTTGTCAACAAGTGCGTAAGGATTATATGCGGGATATTCTGGCCCAACTGGATATCAAACGCGGAGCTATGACACTGTACAAGTGAAGTTCCTATCTGCACCGAGATAAGAACACGCAAGTAGCGTTGGATCGGCCATGCTCTCAGGAAAGATCGAAGCAGCATTGTCAGGATGTCTCTGGAATGGAATCCTCAAGGAAGCAGATGAGTGGGAAGACCAAAGGCAACCTGGCGTCGTACCATACTTAACGAATTGTCCCTACACAACAGCAAAACAAACTGCGCCAAGCAGAGTCCGGTGGAAAGTTCTTGTGGAAGCCCTAAGCTACCTGGAGGAGTACTACGAGGAAAACAAAAAAAAATCTATTAAATACAGAGATTCGATTTTAAATAACCTTTACAACTAAAAAATAATAAATTTAGGTTTGTAACAATACCATTATTTAAGAATTTTTATTATATAAGCACGGAAAAACGAAGCTAGTGAAAAACCTGAAAAAATAATAAAATTATGTAATACAATTACGTAAATCTTTTTTCATGCTAATCAGTATAAAGTTCTTTGGAGTTATCCTTGCTTCTAAGAATTACAAACAAAAATTATGCTCAGTGCATATATACCCTTTTGCCCAATGCGCAGGGTATAACAGCAACAACAACAGGTATGATGGTCTACAATAAGCATTCTCAGCATATTTTGCTCTTAACAAGCAATTAAATCGAAACAAAAAGCGCAGAGAAACCACTTCAGGAAACTCCCTTTTATAAGCGCACCCAAAGTCAACCAATACACAGCACAATGTGCCATACAGACAATGCAATCGAAAAACTGTGACATTGATTTATTTAACATTTAACAATTACAACAAAAGTAAAATTTTTATAATTATTGTAGTTGTAAACAGCGCAATTCGCTGTCCGAAGGACGTACTCTGATTGAAATGCTGGCCCAAAAGGTATTTCCAGCTAATGTCAAAGTGACAGCTGCAACAAAGCCGCTCTATAGACGCCCAATGCGTGCTGCCCTCCAACCCCTGGCCCGACTCTTCATTGGCTACGTAGAAGAACTTCTTTGCTTGAAATAATTACTTTTTGAATAGAGCTGCTGTCCAAAAACACAATGAAGATACTTCGGCACGCCCGCGCCCATATGTCGCCAAAACGTATTTTAATTTTGAAATTTATGCTAACATCAGGTTGAAACTGAAAAATGCAAAAAAGGGAAAATGTCCTGGCTCAGCAGGTTGAGAGGGTTGCGCCTTTGCTTTTATTTTTTACCAGGGTTGTGTGCAGAGCAAATGAGGCAGCCGTATGACATTATTTGTGCAGCACTTTTTTCTTTTGCTTTCAACTGCACCCTTTCTGTGCTTTAACGCCCCCTTCGTTTCGCAAAAAGACTGAGAGTAGCTTCATCAATGTCCTCAACGTTGTCGCAACGTCATAGCCAGAGTTGTCGCTGTCGTTGTCGTTTTAGTCGTAGTTGTTGCCAACGTGCCGCATCCTGTTCATCAGCCTCATCAACGCAAAGTAAATATTTGCATAATGTGCGCAATGTGCAGCTGCCTAGAGTATGCTCTATGGGCGCAGCATGGGCGTAACCAAGGGGGTAGAGTATAACTCATGCATCTTTCATAAGTGTTGCCTTATATAAAACTCCATTGTCGTTAAAAACAACAATTGATACATACTTGCTGTAGCTGACTCCTATCTCAATAAGCTAGCTACGTCACTGCTGCTTTAAATGAGATACGAGTGTGAGTGCATCTATCTGTGTGTAATTTGTGGGTGGCAACGGGTGGCAGCACTTGGCTTGTTTACTTTACAAAATGCAATAACATAGGCAGCAACAGTTACAGACAGTAACTGCAACCCCTAGACGAGGTCTTTTGGTCCATCCTCTGCATAAAGTACCATTTTGTTATTTTAGTAACAACAAAACATACAAGCAAACAAATTGGTAAACCACAAAACTCATATACGATACACAAATTAATTAAAAACCGAAAACGAGCGTAAATTAATCAATAATTTTTACAATGCATTTCAAATTGGAAACTTTTAAAAACTCGTCATACATCAAAAACTAAAAAAAGAAAAAACATGAAAAACATCTAAAGATGCCTCAAAACATGATGAAATGCAGGATAATCTCTTAAGCACCTATTGTGAACTCACAAATACTCAAATACCCATACCCATTCATAGCACTCATACGCACATAATGAAAGTGCTGCATTCAGTGATGATGAATCATTGCCCAAGTGTTGCTTAAAAAGAACTGACAAGAACTGACAAAACCCAACTATGTAATGCCTAACGAGAGCTCAGCTTCCTGTGGTGCACGATTGTGTAACTCTAAAACTTATAGCCGATATGTACACTGAGAGAAATGCATGTGGACTTGGATTCCTGTGTGAACAATTGCCTACTAAAAATGCGATTACTCTAAGTTTCAATCCTATCCGTGAAAGAAATAGGTTATTATTGTAATTATTATTTGGAAAGTTAAGTAGCACTGCCCTGTAATTGTGAAGTCATTCTGGACTCTAAAGTCTCGTGAGAGAAACTCTGAGGAAGCAATGAAATGAGCATTATGTGGTTACTAAACATCCAAAAAGACATCCGTCAGACCAATGCTTATAATGCGTTGGTCTATTGGATGGCGAGTAACTTGAAATCCCACAAAAGCATATTTCAGAGCGTACAAAGTGCGGTCTGGCGGAACACTGCGAACCACACCAGTGGAATCCCTGCGAGTAAATCTTAGTCTGGAGTCAATGGGCATATTCCTGGATTTCGTGCACCCCTACTGCTCCACAGCTCAGAGGTGGAACGCTAAATTCATCACTTTCTTCCAGAAAAGAGCAGCTTCAAAACTAGAAACTCCCATCAGAAAGATCGAACTAACGATCTACAAAGATGTCTCTAAGACGCAGCTTCCTTTCCGTTTTCCCAACTCGTACAGCGTATTTCTGGAGAAACGCAGCTCCACAGCTCAGTAGTGGAAGGATAAGTTTGTCACGGTCCTTGAAAGATTAAAAGCGAAAAACTTCTATCAGGGAGATCGAGCTAACGATCGCCTGTGTTTTTAAGACGTCTGAGTAGATTCATTCCTTTTACTCAACTGGTGCAGTTTATATCTTAGGAAGCGGAAAGATTGACCTCGGACAAAAACCTAAGAAACGTATCTATACTTGTCTTTACCAAGTGGAACACCACGATAAATCAGCTGTTGCGTAATGCGGAGGTAACAATAAACCGTATCCTGTGTCGCTGAATAATCCACTGCTGGGTAACTGGAGACTCTGGTCACACGGAAAGGAGGCGACGGACAAGTGCGCCAGGAACTGATTAGTTTTATCTTATATCTTAACACTCTGGAAAGTACACGAATCATAAGCAAGAAGGAGGGTCAAGATGTCATACTCGAAATAACAATGATACTCAGAGCCAAGGCTAAATGTTCATTAAGCGCTGTGTTCGGCTGCAACATCTCTCGAGCACTCAATCCAAGGTTCGATCCAAAGCAATCTCCTGAACCCATTTGCTTCCACAAAAACAAGACTAGAATAGTGAAAGGCGTTCACCATCAGACTTCTTTAGTAGTGCGGAAATGAGGAGAAGACACAGCAATTGGATGTGCTTGTCCTGCGCTTCCTAGCAGTATCTGGGAAAACCCCCATACAAAGATCCGGGCTGTCTGTTAAAAAACAGCCCAAAGTAAAACTGACACTTTTTATCGAAGCCTCAAAATGGTTCAGCAAGCAGCGAAGGAAGAGCGCCCATTCCCACCATGCTTTTTACCTTTTTTCGCTCCGTGAAATTAAGAATTAGAATTGATCAAACGGTCTCTGAGTGATATCGAGTTGATACGAGCAGCCTTAGGAACCTAACCGAACCTATCCCTATAAATCTTTAGTAAAATGTTTTTATACTCGCTACCGAAGGTGAAAAAGTTACGTGACGTCACAAATTTGGGACCTATTAATAAGATATTTCTAAGACATTTTGTGTGAAAGCTACAGTTACTGAAATCGTTATGTGAAGTCATGTAGACTAAAATATAACAAATTTTTTGGAGTTTTGGTAATGCCATCCATATAGAGGTGTCTAAGCCAGTCGTTTTAATGAAAGATTTAAACATCTTAAGTCAAAATTGCAGTTGCATTGGCGTCTAGGAAGTGTTTTCTGGATACCGATTAGACTTTGCCTAATCAGGAGTGAATTCGGTTGGCGAACTGTGCGGTATGGGGTTATAGTAGAGTCGGACAGACACGATTGGAACAATACCAATCTCATAAACTTTGTCGAAATTAAGACAGGGATAAGTTGGCATGTTTTGAAAATAATATAGAAAGCCGTAGAGGGATTCGCATGCGAAACACGCAGGTGGCTCCCCTTTGAGTTTTATATGTATAAGGCATGAAAATCTTAAATGAGCAAGCTTATATTTGCATACTTACATTTTATATTTTCTTTTTTTCCAGTTTCATATATTTTCATTCAAACAAATTTTGAAAACTTGATTACCTCAAACTTTCCGTAAGGTAAGCATATTGAATTCAAATTTTGGAAAACATAACCTTTCCTTAAATAGACATACTGTATGTATTTTTTTTTTAACTTTATAAAATGTTTGTAAAATTTCATTTCTCTAAGTGTATTGAAGCACATTTATCAAATGCAGCTCAAACTGTTTAGCTGTCATGGCTAGAGTACCTTAGATGGAAATTTTCCATGCTTGAAAGTTAGAAACTGCAACTGACAAACCATAACCAAAGTGTCTTTCAGTGTCTCCAAGTATGCTGAATGACACGCCCCTTAATACTGGGATGACAAACACTCCATCGAGTGCGGCGTGTGCGTCTTCGGCACCGATGATGATATCGATGATAATGAAGTTGATGATGATGATGAAGTTAAAGAAGTTGATGATACTGCCGTTCGCTGCATGGAATCGACACTTCAGATTCGTCACATATGATTTTGGCTTATGTAAATACTAACAACCCGAACAAAGTGCTCGATATGGATAGCTCTTTGAAATTGATAGTTTGTGAATGGGAGTATATGCAATCGACAAGCTGTTGCTAATTAAAATAGATGATCGATCAAGGGCGGCAAATACTATGAGGGTTAAAAAAAATAAATGCACCCAACAACCCTCAGCGTGTGAAAAAAAGAGTATTTACTTTTGGCAAGCCATGCTCTGCTCTTGGGGTGTCAAGGCCAACGCCTTGAGCTCTTGAGCTGGTGTTGGTCCTAAGCTGGCTTATTGACACGCAGTCTCTAAAAAAACGTGGCTTACAGAAAAAAGAATTTTCATTTGATATTCAAATACATCAAATGAAAGCCAAAAAAATTCTTAGCAGCTATTGCACAGATCCGTGCAGGATCAGTGCCAAATTTACAACATGGATTACAAAAATAATAACCATAAAAACTGTGCTACTGCCCAAGTCCTGCGGATGCTGCGCACAGCTTGACACACGTCCTGGTGGTGGATAGTTTTGTAGAGCAGTTCGTAGACGGGGGGTTACAAAATGTTGATTAGCTGTTTGAAAGGTTTCTGGTTTCTAACGCCGGAAATGGGTTGGTAGGCCTTTTTTTCCGACTGCCATTGTTTCGCTTATTTTTTTATGTAACGCATGTCGCAAGACCATAAATTATAACTAAACTTTGGTAGGCCTTTGTTGTACCTTATTGTAATTTGGTTTCCATTTTTTTTTCTGGGGTTGGGGTTGGGGTGTGTAATCAAAAAATAACAAACTGCGCAGGATAATTGCAGCGAGTTGTGTAAATTGTGTTTAACGAAAACAATGCCCAATGGCATTTGTCGCAATTCGAAATGGAATTGAATTTTAAATTACCAGGGGGTACTACCTACTACTTGTATGTACATGATCAGATAGCTGACTGCGCACGCTCTTGGAATACTTGAGTGGTTTGTTATGATGGCAAGTCGAAAAAGGATTGAAAATCAAGGTCTAATGATTACTTGTAATCCCAGTACAGCAAACTAAGCAGTTTGGGGTAGGTTGATGATTTTCGCTTTAAATTTTAAAGATATGTGATATTTGCTGTTGAGTAGTTCCAAATATAAGTTGACGCCTTAATGGAAATGTGTTGTATAATCTAATCCATTGGCTTGTATTTGTTTACTTTTAAGTGCTCATGGGATCACCCAAGGGACAACCACACGCAGTGTATTTGTCTTACACCAAAGGATCCAAATTTAATAAACAGTTTGGGTATGGAAATTATGCCTGGGGCAGCAAAACACTATTAGTTAAATGTCGCCTTATCGTGGAGTTGGCCTTTTATGTCAAAATCTGTGCTATAAGGGCAGCCAAATTTAATATTAAGCCCGACAATAAGTTGACTATTAAAGCGCTAAATGCTATTTCAAGTAACCCGCAGATAATCTTTAAAAATAATAGCAAGACTGCGTAATATTAAAGCTAAGGTATTGAGCGCCTAGTCGCTACTGGCGAAAGCCTTTTAAAGAAGATACGCAATGTTTGACTTATACAATGACAAGACCATACAAATATGGACAAAAGCTAATCTTGTTAGCCAAATTGTTGGAAAAATAACGACTAGAAGCAACCAGAAGCAAACAAAGACTTTTGCTGCATGCAGTAGCGACAGATCTTAGATCTCCTTAGCACAAAACGCTTTTAAGAAGAAGCCACAAAACGTCTCCCGTCTACCTTGTCACCACCATGCTCTCAGTCTGTTATCCTACCTTGGCTATCTGCAAGAAACCTTTTAAGTGTCATACCAACTATAATAAAGCCTTGACCCTTGATTACTTATAAAAACTAATCCTGGTTTCCCACAATAAACCATTAGAAAGGTTTCTGTTTAGGAAGAAAAATTGGTTCCCAAATGTTTCGTCCGATGTTGCTAAAAAGCATACCATTTAAAAAATATTATATAACGACTTTGGTGACTGTAGCTTTTTCAAAAATGGTATTTAGCAGATCTATTATGCGAAGGAGTTTCTATGTGTAATAATTATTTCCCCTTACAGAATTTCAAGAATTAAGGGGTCTACGCAGTTCGAAATATTTCGCGCGGAATGACAAAACTTCATATTAAAAAAAATCCCATTTGGGATATCCCACTTGGGATTTTTTTTTATATGAAGTTTTGTCATTCCGCGCGAAATATTTTGAACTGCGTATAGGCCCTTATATCCTACAAACAAAACTTATCGAAACCGCAGATCCATGGATGTGTACGCTTTTTTTGAGTCTTTCTACTAGGAATGTGTCAAGAACCAATAGACTCAGACATATCATGGACGTCACTGAGACAAATAGACGTCAGAGACCCCTAAAGTAGGATCAAGACGACTGGACCAGTCGATTAGACAAGTTATAAATAAAATAGAATCGTCTGTATCGAGTTTCACGTTTATAAGGAACTATCGAAACTTATCGAAAGCGCAGATCCATAGATATATTTTTAAGACTTTTATAAGAAATGGGTCAAGAATCAATAGATTGAAAGAAAATTTCTTTTTATACACCGTAACTTGAAGGTAAATTAAGTTTGTGATAGTCGAAAATACATGACACTTAGAGAAAGAGCCCTCAGAGACCTCTGAAGTGTGAAGTGTGACTTAAGAGGTTGATTAGATATGTCCAACTGCCCATCCTTGTGAAATCCCAAATCTCAGAGATAATTGAGTTTAAAGCAGTTTATTTGCTTTCTTTGATTTCGGCTATATATTGTATAGTTCCCATAGGGGCATGGAGATATCAAAAAAATAAGGTCATTAGTCATTTTTTTATGCAGATATCGCAAATTTAATATTTACAGTTGCCAAGCATTGTATCGGTCAATCGCCTCCTTAAGGTCGATTGATCAAAAAAATATTTTACCTCCAAAATTCATTTGTCATAGATTTTTTTGAGTACTTAAGAACTATGCCAATTTTGATAAAAATTGGTTTATTTATTAATTTTTATTTTTTGCTTGATGACACGCGGTATTCCAAATCGGCGAACCCAACTTATACTTATCGCGGAAAAACTTTCTCCGCATGATCTTCTTTCTCTTAATAAGACAAGTATTTCAGAAAAAAATAGCGCGCATTTTTTAGAATTATTTAAACATATTTCATTGGTATCTCAAAAATGACATGTTTTCTAATGGAACCCATTATTAGAATTAGGAAAGGAAATGCCTTATTATATGAAAGGTATTTAACATAATTGTTTTTGAGCATTCTATACACAAAATGTTAAGATGTTCTTAGACTTCTGTATTAAAGTTTTGATAAACTTTACAAATAAGATATAGTGATGAGATTCTATGTAATAGAAATTGGTAGCACTATTATCTTGTACATAATAGTTTTTTCTGCATTGCACAATAGATTTCCAAAAATCTTTCGGGAGCGGAGAAACTAAGAAGGTGTTAAGGTGGCTGGC
The DNA here is from genome assembly GCA_018150985.1 of Chymomyza costata. Classification (NCBI taxonomy): domain Eukaryota; kingdom Metazoa; phylum Arthropoda; class Insecta; order Diptera; family Drosophilidae; genus Chymomyza; species Chymomyza costata. Next base: position 18,793 of record JAECWU010000149.1, on the reverse strand, counting down.
TGATCGTAATATAGGGATTTTGCACCAATGGTGCTTTGTAGAAACTGAAGATAAAGATATTATTGGCAACACTACAATTCTAGTTATCTTCAAAAAAATAAAGTAGTATGCAGCACCTCATGTGAAAAATTAGAGACATAGCCTTCCAGAGAGAGGTTTTGGAAACCGAAGAGGGAGAGATTTTTGGGAACCTCACAATTTTACTTTTCTTGGAATGCAGTTTCACCAAAATCTTGGCTCATTCCCGCTAATGGCATAATTTTTCTATTTCAGACAAGAGCGCTTTCAATTCACTTAACTTCACGAAATGATGCTTGAAATAACATCGTGCTTTTAAATTCACGTATCACGGCAATAAATTTTGAGAAAATAAATCGTCAAAACTTCTTCAAACTAGAATTGCATTAAAATTCCATGAAAGTTCTTACAAGTATTTTTATCGACTCTCGCTCTCTTGCCTAATCCTCTAATTTTAATGCACCACAGAAGCTCTCACAGTGACTGAATTTTAACTACAACAAGATAGAAGATATTTATGACTCATTTTAAGTGCCTAGACAAGAATTTAAGATACACTCACGAACACTGGGACACATTTTATGTAAGCACTTTTAAGATTTTGACAACTGCAGCATAACAAAATGATGAAATGTTTTAATGACAACATGCAACAACAACAACAATATGCAACAAATTGTGTACTGAACAAATATGATATATGTATATGTGCTACTTATATATTCCACTATGTGTATATAGCAAGATGAGCACTATAAAATTAGCACGCTGCGCACTAATTGCATTAATATGTCAACATGCAGTTGAAGAGTGGTGTGTGTGTGTGTGTGCGAGGGTAGTTTGAAAAGTTGGTGACATAATCAATTTTTTACGTTTAAGCTTTTAATTGTTAATTTTATAAAAAGACCAATGGCGAATAATTTTTTAAATTGGACAAAAACAAGCAATGTACAGCTTATCGTGTGAAAACTCAAATTTTGGCCCTAAAACTGCTAATCTCCCATTCAGCATTTTCTCCATATAAGATATAAAGGTTGAACGAAAAATTCATCACTATTTTAAAAAAATGGGAAGAACTAAAAAATTAAAAAAAAACTTTAGACTAAGTGTACCGAAAAACACCCTTAAAATATATATTATACTTTTTTTAATAAACACTGGCTTAAAAATTTAAAAAAATTTTGCTATCCTCAACATGTTTTAGTCATTTCCGTAGAAAAATGGCACGCTTAATCCGAAAATGAAGTCCAAAAATTTTTTCATGGAACGGACTTCGACATTTTTCGAAAAAACGATTTTTCGAACTTAAAAAAAAAGTCTTTACTTAAAAGGAAATATCTCTGGTTCTACCAAACTGATTTTGACAACTTTTTTACTCAACTGTAGATAGTTAAATTACCTATACATTATAGTTGGGACATATTTTTGACAAATTTATGGTTTGGACGCTATTTAAGCATTCATATGAAATTTTTAGTAAAGTTTTGAAAACGTAAATTGAAAAATTTTCAAAAATTTTTTCAAACAGTTTTTTTCATGGCTCGTAAAGTTTGATCGATTACGAAAAAATTGAGTGCTTGTTTATCAAAATCGGAGATAAAATGTGGAATCAGGTATTTTGTAAAAAGTGAAAAGTGTAAATTTGTTTGAAAAACCAAAAGTTGTAGATGAATAATTCATTTATTTATAAAGATATCGTTACCAAATTTGGCATTCGAAAGTTTTTTAGAGTTCTCAAGCTCTGTACCAAATTTAATCAAAATCGGTCGATTATATCATATATAGCACCCGTAGAATAGACCGTTCACGTATCACTCACAAAAACAAAAGATCTTCCTCCGTATTGTCGTGGCTCTATCACTCACATTTTGAGGCTATATGATATAGACGATTGATGAAATTTAATATAGTGCTTGGGGAGCTCGTGGAAGCACCAAAACCGTTTTTTTGACCGATCGGCCCTATGGGGCTATATGATATAGTCAACCAATTTTAATAAAATTTGAAGCAGTGCATGGAAACTCCAAAAAACTACCGAATGACAAATTTGGTTACCATATCTTCATAAACAAACAAATTATCCATCTAAAACTTTTGGTTCTTTTCGAGGTCCTCTGGATTATAATTTAATCTCGATATCCAAAAAATAAAATAAAGTTGTCTCCCCTAATATAATTGGGGATCCAACCTGAAAGATTGGTTGCTTTAGCTCTTACCATCTCCGAGGCCTGGGCGTTCATACAGACAGACAGACGGACAGACAGACGGACGCACAGACAGACATTGGTATATCGATTTCTCTAGTCATCCTGATTATACTGATGTCTCCTTCTGTATGTTACATAAATTTCCGGCTTGCATTAAACTTAATGTACCCCTTGTACCATAAGGTATAGGGGAAAAATATAGGTATATTTAGAAATAACGAGTTTTTAGAGCTGACTTCTTTGACGAAGCTCAGAATACAAAGCAAACAAAATCATCACGTAACGAAATTAGAAAAAAATGGCTGCATTGCAGATAAAATTTGACCTATACCTTTATCTATAATTATTTAACCCAATTAAGGCTTGGTCGCTTTTAATACGTTTATATAAATTTTTAGAAACTTTTTAAAAATTTTTGCACAGATTCCATTTGACTATAATTAACTTTTAGAAAAATATTAAAATTGATAGAAAATTTAGAAATTATGGGTATATGAACTAGCTATGAACTAGTTGTAAAAAGGTCCAAAATGGTATAGAAATTTTGAATATATAATTTTAAAAAATTACTACTTCCTTTTGTACTATATATTCCATATATTTTTATAATAAAAATTATTTTTTTATTTTTATTTAATAACTCACTCCATTCCAAAGTGCACTTTTTCAGCTGCATTTTCGTTTTAGTATATAAATTTATAATAATAAAAATGTTGAGGATACTTTTCACTATCAAATAGTTTCATCAAACTGCCCTCGCATCTGCGTGAGAGATTGCAGCGCCTTTCTATGTGTGTGTGTGCGTGTATATTTTGTTGGTTGAGTGCACGCCGCGCAACTTAAGATTACAAAACAACAAAACCAACAAAAGCAAAAATAAAAATAAAAAAAATTAAAATAATGTACTTAAAGTTTATTTATTTTGCGTACATAGGCTTGAGCAACAACAAAATAGAGACGAAAGCATAAAAGCCGAAAAAATTTAATGAAAGCAAAACACAATAAAGCGTAAGAGAAACAAAGAGACGGCGAGGAAGAGAGGCGCAAAAGAGACGCAGAGCAAATAAATTCAACCGCCACCCACTTGGCCACTTGGCATCGCAGTCAAAATATTATCTTTTGGATTTCATATTTTTCAAAAAAAAAAAAAAACAACAAATTTTTATTTATCTATGGTAAAAATGTTTGCACTGCAGCTATGTGTGCATGTATGCGTGTATCTATGAGTGTGTCTATGCAACTGAGTGTGTCTGTGTGTCTGTGTGTATGTGTGCGTCTGGTTGCATTATGTTTTATGATTTATGCTGCGCCATCTGCAGCCAAGTCTCGAACAAATGCAACACATATTCATATTGCCAACTTTTTAACCCTTTGAAGTGCTTACAAAAAATAATGATGTGTTAATTTGCCAAAGCGTTAAAAATACTAAAAACAAAAAATAAATAAAATTAATAACAACAATTAAAGATACATTAAAGTGTCAAAATTGCATTTAGTGGCTTGTGGTTAAGTATTGTATCTTTTTGTTGCCACTTGCTTTAAGTGCCACTCAAATGTATCTTAAAGATATTTGTGTTTGACCTGTATTTGTTCTGTGAACTTTTAAACTTAAGCTGTTGAAAGGGTTAATGAAAACTTGTCGTCATTTCTACAGCGCGCATATTTGTTGTTAAATTTGTTTTTTATTTACAAAAATATTTTGTAATATTTAAAAGCTTTCACTAACAACAAAAGGCAATAAAGGCATCTGCACAAGCTTATATATTTGTATATACAACGTTTTGAATATGGCACTAAATTTATAATTTCATATTTTTATAAAGCAAGTCTACTGCTCAACATTATGGAAAAATTGCAGTATTTAAATACTGTTCAGAGGTTAGGATACATTAAGTTGGTTACAAAAAAAAAGAAGAAAAGTACGCAAGATATCGATTTGGGTATATGTGACTCTTTGACTGACCATCTGAATTGTCAGTTTCTCGAAGCAGATTTTTCTTGAAATTTTGCCTTACGTGACTAAGCGTAAGTGCAAACTTATCTTGTCTTCAAATTAGAATTTAGCATTTTAGCCCAACTTTTTAACATATGCCCTACATCAATAGGGTCCAAGATATTTTTGACATTGTAAATGTGTGTATAACAGGCAGACCACCTATTCTTTATATCAAAAACTTTTCTTAATCTCGTGTAGCGCCTCAGCCATATCAAGATCTTATAGTATGTATATAATTTCGAAGTACAATAAAATATGTGACATTTGCACCATGAGTTTATACATATGTATTTCTTGACGTTCTTTTGTAATTTTTTTGTTCAATGGAAACAATTGTTAGCGATCACTTTATTATCCACAAAGAGCCCAGTATCTCCTTCCAATTCAACTTTATTTTCTGGACCTTATCTTTTTTAAGCTTATTTGGAAAAATACATTTTATTCCATAGTTAAAAATTAAATTTTACATTAACCAAAAATAAGGTAGAAAACAAATTTAAATATATATAAAAACATCAACAATTTTTTTTGGTTCAAAACGGGTCACAAAAAATTGTAAACGGCTTTCTTATAAAAGTTTCGAAACCAACCAATATTTTGCTTCCAAAATAATTTGTTCTGCTTATAGCGGCAAAACACAACAGCAGAATTATTCCACAAAAAAATTGGGGCAACACTGTTTTTGCGTACTACTTTTAAGCACGTTTGCTTACCAGAGTTTGGCTGCGTTTGTATATATGAAAATCTATTTTTTTTTTGACTCATTTTTGTTGCCTGCGTACAGACCTTTAAAAAAAATGTTGGACAGAAAATATACAAGCAATGGGGTTTTTTTTTTTTAATAAACGCAACTTAATTAACATAAAATTCAAAAAAGAAGTCACATAGGAAAAGATATAATTTCTATATTTTCTTTCCAATTTTAATGAATTGGTTTTAATTGCTTTCGTAATCATTCGACAATATCTATCAGTGACTAATTTACAGTAAAATGAGGATTTTATTTAATAATTTATTAGTTAAATATAACACAACATTATGTAAAATGTCTCAGATTAAAAGCTGTCGCTCAACACTGTAAATAATTAACAGACATATACTAGCTCGAGAAAATTGGTATATTAAGGAAATAAGCATAATATTCTAAAAATTACAAAAAATTTGGCACACAGTAGAATAAAATAAATTTGTGTTCACTTTAAGACCCTTCTTTTAAATCAGAAAATTCACTTTTTTTTACGAAAAGACCCTTCTTTAAATCCGGGAAATTACATTTTTTTCATACATACATATCTCAAAATGCGTTTCATAAAAATTGTTTCGAGACTTGTTTTCAAAATTATTGACGTTTAATTTTTATTTCAATAAGTAAACTTTTGTAATTCACTTTCAGAAAAAGAGATAAAAGTACGTAAATATTCGTCTTTTGTTGCCATTAATAACTGCATGCAAAAAATCAAATATTTTTGGGGTGCTCAAGAAATATCTTGACTTTGCAAAGGCACTGATTTTTTTTATTTGAAGAAATTCTGAAACTTACAGACGCTTATTTCAAGCACTTCCATAAGTTTTTCTTTCGAACAAAAATCTTCTCTGAGTAATAAAACCGTCGAATTTTTCTACTTCGAACTTTTTGATACTTATGAGTATTACTATAATATACTTTTATAGCTTCATAACCAGAATACGCAGGTGTTCGCAATGAACTTACGCTAGTATTCGATTTTCTTATTATTTTTTTCCATTCGAAAAGAAACGCAATACTTTCTGTAAGGAGGGTTGTCGGGGGAAAACTAGGGACCGATAAAGCAGCGCTGTCGGTGGGATCTGAGTTTACCTCTTTTTTTCGAAGAGCTTAGAAGAAAATATTTATAACGCAATGGTTCTTTTAGAGACCTTCGGATAGGCGGCAATACGCCTGTTCGCATCCCATTTGGTATATGTATTACATTGTTTAGATACAAACTACAGGGTTTTCCAACAAGAGGTGTTATTTTGAATCACCCGATTCTTCGGTAGCTGTCACTTTTGAAGCTTTTATTCTTTGACATTTGACAAGTAGAAACTACGCCATTACTAAAAATGGAACGATATACGTTTTAACAACGCATTGAAATTATTAAAATTCACTACAAAAATGGTGAAAATCTTGCAGTCACAGTTCGCAAAACTAAAGCATTTTTGGGTTGTCGTGAAGCACCTTGTCGGTCTAGAAATTGGTATAAAAAAGGCTACGTCAACAAGCAAAATAGTCGCATCTGGGGCTCGGAAAACCCAAGAGTTAATATTGAGAAGCCTCTCCATCCTCAACGTGTGACGGTTTGGTGCGGTTTATGGTCCGGCGGGGTCATTGGACCTTGCTTTTTCGAAAATGAGGTTGGATCAACAGTTACGGTGAATGGATAGCGCTATCGAGAGATGATTATTGATTTTTTATGGTCGGAGTTGGATGGTATTGATCTGGATAACGTTTACTTTCAACAAGTCGGCGCTACGTGCCCCACAAGCAACGAAACCATTGCTTTTTTACGGGAAAAATTTCCGGACCGTGTTATCTCTCGAAGAAGTCATCACAATTGGCCACCGAGATCTTGTGCTTTAACACCTTGCGACTTCTTCCTTTGGGGCCACGTGAAAGATAAGGTCTACGCCAACAGCCCAGCGTCGATTCAAGACCTCAAAGATAGAATTCGTGAGGCAATCGAGGACATAGGGCAGCCACTTTGCGATTTGGTTAAGGAAAATTTCATGGAAAGGATATGGTCCTGTAAACGTGGTCGTGGTGGCCATTTGGCTGATGTTGTTTTTCATTATTAACGGCATACCTTCCTCTTTATTATGAAATAAACATCCGATCATTTTTCTCATAATATGACATTTTTCTTTGAATACCAAAATAACACCTCTTATTGGAAAGCCCTTTACTTATAAATGTAATTGTCTTTTTAAATAATAATAGGTTTCTTGATTTAAATTGGTTTTATTTGTGAATTTAGTCAAATCTCGAGTAAATTAATTAAAAGCATGTAACCGTCTTAAAGTTGTGTTTATATCACGAAGTGTTGGAATTCTGGGAATTCACCAAAATACATAGCTTCATCAAGTGTCTAAGCAATATACCATAGAAGTAGGTACTCGATTTTTGTACTTTTATTGAAATAAATTTTCCGTAATTGAGCGATTGAGGTTCGTTTTTTTTTTTAATTTTTTGAAATCGAGGAGCATACTGTGATGGTAAAGGGTATTTTAAAATCGAGTAGGACCAACTATAGCAAGTGCATTATGGAAGTAAAGAAATATACAAGGAATATTGTAATCAGGAGGGTTTAAATTGTTTAAAGAAGATGGGGGTTGGTGTGCAAAGCAGGCAGGGTGCGAATCCCCCTAGTATTTATATATAATAATTATACTTGATAAAGTTCACAAAAGAATTTGATTTACTGGGTGTGGTTCATAATAGCCAAATCACCTGTTTGCATATTGAATGAAAAAAACACTTCATTCATTCATTAAAATTTATTTGCGTACAGGTAATAGATAACAAAAAACGTGAAAATATTTTACACAATAAAGCATTTATCTTCCATGGAACAAAAGGTAAATAAATATCAACTATACAAAAAAAGTGAAATTGATATCGAAATTGAAAGTAAAATTGAAATTGAAACCGCGATTGGCTTTGGTGATAATTCATGTGTGTAGCACCAGAGCGCTGTCAATTAGTTGCCCAAGCCAATAAAACAAATTGTGGCTCATTAAAATAACAACAACAACAACAAATATAACAACAACAAGTTGAGTTACTTGCAACAAAAACAAGGCCGCCGGCCACATAATGCAATTGTCATAAAAACGTAAAAGCAAAGTGAACATTTTTGCCAATTAAACTTAATATTGACAAATGATGGCAACATTGTTCAATGTTGGAACAATGTCAAGACATCTTGTGACAGCTTCCGCTGCTGGGCATAAAACCGTTGACAGATATATGGACGTTGTTGCATGTGTTGATGTTGCCTCTGCCTCTGCCGCGGTCGCTGCTTCTGTTGCAGCTTCCACCGTTGTGGCATGGAACTGTAAATGATGCATGTTTAATTGCCGACGCATAAATTAACTTTTGGAGCTTTGTTTTTCAAATCGCATCTCGCATCTGTGTGGGTGTCTTTTGTGAGATACTTTTGTGTGTAACTGTGAGTGCAATTCATTTGCATGGGCATCATACCAAGATCATAGCCGGGTCACACTGTGCCACATGTGGCAAGCTGTCTGTCATGTGTTGTTTTTGTATTCGATATGCCTAATATGTCTGTCAAGTATAGACGCCTCTATGTGGGATGTCATCTACTATTTGGTGTGCCTAGTGCCAAGTGCCAAGTGCTGGATTTCTTTAGCTGCCCATCAGTCCACAGCATTTTGACAGCGGCGCCGCTTGCTTTAAAGATATAGTATTTCCCTGAAATATTTCCTTTTGGGTTGCAAGTTTTGAGATATGCCTGAATTAATTTGGCATTATAAGATAAATATTGACACACGTTTATAAGCTGGGGACATAAATGCCCTATATACAGCTTAGTTCAAGCTTCCCAGTTACTAAATAAGAACTTCTTTGGTGTTGTTTTTTGAATAACCCCAACCTTGATGTGTTAAAAGTATTGTTAGTACAGCCCAACTATAAATTCCGAAAAAACAACATATTTATCTTTCAACATCTCCCATAACATTCTCATTTTCAACATTTACTTAAAAAGTAATTGCCATCAAAAAAATGTTGTGCCAATCCCGCACCTACTTTTTAGAAGAATATTAGGGTGTTTCGCCTTTTGCGTGTTTCCCAAGCCAAATACCATAAGACCTATGTTCATTTTGAGATCATGATATACCATTCACCTTCCTTAATTTCTTGGAGCTAGAGAATGCTAAAATCGTAAAAATAATACCAAAGGAGTTGCAAAGGATCTTCTTGGCCTCGGGGTTTTAATTTGGAAATTTTTTGCTTAACTTCTGAAGTTCCGTTTTAATTTTAATGAAGCATGCACGTATGGGATAAAAGAACAAAGGAATTTGGTCTTTGCCTTTCTATATAAAAAGGTTATAGAATTAAGAGTCTAGATAACGCACATCTTCTGATAATTTCTGTTCGCTCTACCTCTTATAGTCTTCGAAAACCTTTTGTTCATATTATACGATCGGACCACTGGCAGACATGGCTATATCGACTCGGGTTTTTTTTCTGATCAAGAAAGTATGTACTTTATGGAGTCTCTCACCCTCCTTCCGGTACAGGGATTAAAACTATTTCTGTCAAATGGCAATAATATACCACTACCATATAGGGAATGTTTCGTGAAAATATTCACCAAATTTTGGAGCTTATCGTGGAGGGTGCTCTATGGAGCAGTTTTAATATTTGATCATATTTTCACATGAAAGAGACATTGATTGGAAAAAAAAATAATAGGTACAAGTTACTTCTATCAAAATATCTCCCATAATTTTCTGAAGGTTAGGTTATTTTAGGCGGCAGCTGGCTTAAAAAGCCAGCACTCTTAGGCCTAGACCGGCCCATTGTGAAACCGCACGGATTTCTATTTAAACCCTTCTGCTGCTATGGGACTTAAATCTTTCTCGGACAGATAAACTCTAGCTCCGCTAGGTTGTGTAGAAAGTAATTTCCCTGGTGCTTTTTCCTGAGTCTACTTAGAGCTACACAAGAACAGAAGAAGTGCTCTACCGATTCTACCTCTTCCTCATCTTTGCAGCTTCTGCAAAAGTCATTGCTCGGAGCCATTCATTCTTATTTTCTGAAACTTTTATCAGAATTTCTAGCAACATAACGATGCCATGTCGATAGAACAACGTCAGTTTTAAAGTCTATAAGTGTCCGATCTTCGTCAGCACTTTAAAAGTGTGTATCAACCACGTCGTCTTGTATCGATTTGAGCAATTTATAATCAGAATGCGCGTTGTCTGGTGAGTACTGCGCCAGAGCTTTCCCTTTTAAGCTGCATCAATGCATCCTTCACAGAACTTGCAACATATGGCCGAGTAGCCGTCGTTTGTTAACATTGATAGACTTCAGCTATAATGGTTTTATCATAACTTGGTGATCCCACCTAATGTAAAGCATGACCTTGTGACCGTGGATATTCTGTTTAGACTGCGATTTTGATGGTTCCCCTAAAGATACCTATGACTTTTTGCTTTCAGGACTGTCGTAGTAAAATCACTTTTCATCGTCAGTAACAACGGTTTGAAATGGCATTTTAAGTTAATTCATGTTATAGCCATTTTCCCTCCTCTTGGATCTTTCCCATGGCAGGCAAACGTCTTCTAACTGCTGATTCATCAGCTCTTAGTTCGTTTCAGCGTTTAAAATGTCACTTGTGGCAGAAAAATGTCAAAACTGTCGAACTTGACAGTGCTGCCCATCAGTTGGCTTGACAATATCAATATGACAGCCAATAGATGGCGCTGATCGTAATTATTGCCTGATCCTAATATACTATATATTGCAAGTTTTCAGCCGATCCATTCGCGGATCCATGGGGGTTTTCATGTCCGGAATATGTGACGGCTAGGCAAAGTAGAATTTTTTTTTAATATTTTCTTTTTTATTCACAATTTGTCTGAAGACAGTAAGTAAATTAAGTTAAGTAGATGCACAGACTTTACAAAAAAAAAAAAAAAGATGGACCATAATATTTGGGATCATACCCACACCTATTATTATCACGCAAATAAATAAAATGGTTTGGGACGATTCGTTTATATCACTTGTTATTGTTTTTACACTTACAACACATTTACTATTTGTATAGTAGCAGCTGATTTTCACATTTACTTTTTATTTTTAGCGCTAAAGCAAATTATGTGTTGTTACTGCTGGCGCCATCTAGCATAAATTGCTGACGCCATCTAGGTATCAATTGGCCAAAGATAAGCAGCACAGTTTGCTCACTAGGGCTCTGCATAAAATAAGTTGAAGTTTTTTCTTTCAGGGCTTTTTCCGTGTCTGCGTACTGAATGCGTAAATGAATTAGAAGTGCTGAGGATACCTAAATTTTTAAAATTAAAGTAATTTTTCTTAAATGAAATAAAATAAAGAGGTACTAAAAATTTTTTTTAGAGCTTTATTTGTCATACAATTTTAGTTCTCAAGGAATGAGCTTGTAAAAATATAAAGGTTAAGTCAGACCAACACATTACTATGTAACACCAGTTTAAATGAAATTTGAGCTCAACCTGAAACCCTTTCCCATATCTATACAATTTTTTGTGACTAGTGAATCATTTAAGCTCTGTGTGCTGGCACTAAAATCTCTCTCCAAACTAATTCGTGTCGTGTTCATATCTCAACAGGATGCAACAAATGTGCTATAAAAACAAAGCCCAAAACTGTTAGAAAAGTATTTTTTTTTTAGTATAATTTTGGTACTTTTTTCCGCTTTATTGATGTGGGTGCACAATTTAAGGCATTACATAAATCTCATAGTTTAAGTGCGCACTTGAAATGCCAACCACTTGAGGTTTAACTTGCCACAAAATTTTAAATGTCAGCACTTCAAGGCAATGTTTTGGTTCTTAAAGCTAAGCCAAGTTATGCCAAAGTGAACAAAACATACTGCATGTCCATTTCATGGTCTTTGCTGTAGTATGTTGTAGTATGTTCATATTACAAGCCTCAACGCACTTATAGATACATTTGTATCTGTATCTTTGGTGGTCAATGGCGTCATGCTATAGTATCGTTGTATACGGCTATCAGCGCAATTGTCAAATGATTAATTAAACAAAATATAATGCCCAACAACAGCAACAACAACACCTTGTCTCAATATGAGACACACCCAAAACAAGACAAAGCAGGCATGACTTAATGAATGAATGATTAAATGAATGACTGAATGAGCGTTAGAGGCACACACACAGACAGAGCACATATGCGATTATTGTTGTACTCATCTCTTGAGCCTGTCTGCTTATCTGTCTTGCCTTTGACCCTCAGACATTGTCAAAGATATTTGTACGAACCCTCTTCCTACTCTCAAGTGAGACTCACTCCGTTTCTTACTCGCTTATCATTTGGCTTGCGTGTTTGGTCAGTGATTCATTTTCCACATAATGCTTAACAATTTATCTTACTTTGCATGCCTGCACACACTCACAGCCTATATACTAAGTATATATGTATCTACAGCTTTATTGGCATTCGCCAAAACCTTTTGGCACTTAACTCATTAGGCTCACATTGATATGGGGGTCACAAAAAAAAAACAAAAAAAAAAAAAACACGCAAAACCAGAAACATCTGTAGCCAAGCGCATCATCATCTCCTTTGCATGATTTGCATTAATTTGGCAAATTCTGTCGCTGCACGAAAGTTGCGATAAGAGCTGACATGACAGGGCCCCACACCTTCGTCGGGACCACCATTAATTAGCCATCATGACGGCGCATAATAAATAACCTATTCATTCGATTTCACACATTCGATATGACGATTGTTACACTGATTTGGTTTTAAATGATATAACCCACATTCTTTCACTCCAATGACTAATGACAAGAAGCTCTAAAACAAGTTTGGATTAAAAGTGTTATTGCTAGAGGCTGAGTGGTGTTCAATTAAAGCAAAACTTTTTGCGATTTTTATAATATCGATGTTTGATTTTAAGACGAAGACACTCAATCGATAACAAGATTTTTAAGAGATCTCAGAGATGATAAGACGCAGAGCAACCAATCAACATTTTTAATATATATATTTATTTTTAAATATATTTGTTTATGCATTTATTTTTTTTTATTTCTTCGATATCAGCCCCGATTGGCGTATTACAAATATAACACTTAAAAATTTGCTATTTTCTATGATTTTTCGTTTTTAATTGATTTATTTATGAAGGTATCGCATCGAAGGCTTTTTTAAGGTACTGCAGTCAGTGGTACAGTACCACGTTCAAATAAATCAGTTTGCTATCTCATATAGCTCCAATAGGACCTATCTGTAGTAAAAATGCTAGCTAAAGTTCGAGAGTTTGAGATTAAAGTTCTAGACCAGTGATCGGCATGGCCCTATCTCGCGTGTATAGGGATAAGTGGCGGCAGCGACGTCGACACACATACAGGTCACGTACACGGAGCGTGCACTTGTGTGCGCAGCAACAGATAAATGGCCGCAATGCCGATGCTTGTGTTGACGCTTCGCTGCCCTAAAACAAACGTAAGTTGAAATGTGTTCTAAACTAATCATGTAATTCCAAAACTTTGGGGCAGTCCAATTTTTCATGGCATGCCAATTCGGATCTTGGTTTGGTCTAGAGTGGAAGTAGTTTTTCGTACATGACTAAATCAAGGAAAAAATAACATTATTTTTTACGAAATAATTTAAACTTTATTTAAAAAACAACATTTTTAAATTTAAGGTAATAATTTGAGCTTTATTAAAAAAAGTAACCTTTTTAAATTTCAATTTAATTTAAAGTTTATTTAAAAAACAAATTTAAAAAAAAAAAAAACATTTTTTTTTTCCACAAAATATCACAATTCTTAACTATCTTATTTTTGTTAATTCTTGTTTTTCAGCAAGTGTCTTTAAGAATACTTTTCAGACCTAGATCTGAAAACGAACAGTTTTAGGTTTTTTTTTATAAAATTTAAACGATTTAAAAAAAAAAAGTAGTAATATAATAACTCTACTATATTTCATAATACTAATCGTATATTTTATGAAAGACAAGTATGCCTGGAAATAGATCAATATTGCTGGACATACCTTATTCAAATCACGACAAAAGTTTTTAGATCATTACAGAGGCCTACAAAAAAAAAGTGCTACCTATATGGATTTTGAGCTGCTAGAAAAAACCCCAATACCGTAGGATTCTGAGATAATCTCAAAAAACCTCAAATAACCTAGGGTTCTGAAATAACATCCAAGAACCACACACATTTTTTTTTTTATTTATAGCTTTCAACAATGTCCGTATATGTTTTTTTGGGGTCTCTGCATACGCATTTGAGGCTCAAAAATCCCTTCCACTGCAGAGTTCTGATATAACCTTTAAAGTACCTTTTATGAGGTAATGTCGAGAGCACTGACTCCAAAGTACATCTTTTTTAATGCTATAGCAGAATACTAACGTGATGGAGTTTTTTGGAACTTAGATTCAGCGAAATATCAAAATAGTCTCACCTCTGGACTACCAGATCTACTAGGTACATATATATATATACCAGATAAAAATACCTGATATATTTTTCTTAAGAGCGGGTTGTCCGACAATGTTTTTTAAGTACATATCTAAGTCGAAAAAAAGTGGTGTGAACTTGACATGAGACAGTGCCACCCACATGGACTTTGAGCCGCTGAATCCGAATCCGTTGTCCAAATATTCCCAGCACGTCTGGTTTTTGAGATAGACTGCAAAATAGTGTATATCAATCTATAGGATTTTTTGAGGTTATTTCAGTTTACAAAGGTGTTGGATTTTGTTGTACAACAGAATCGGATTAAGCGGCGCAAAGTTCATATGGATAGCACTGTCTCATGTCAAGTTCACATCTCTTTTTTTTGACCTTCGCAATGGTTCAAAAACGGTCGTCACTTGAATGACGGAGCACGGATAGTAACAATGAACTTCCAGGAAAACTTGTCATTCAAAAGATATGGTATATCCATATTATTAAATATAGTAGAGTGATTGGTCTAGTTTTCTTTTTTAATTTTGTTAAAATTCGATAAATTATAGTTATAATGTACATAGGAGATAACAGAAAGAAGATGATAGTTCTACAAAAAAACGTGTTATATTAATTAGTTATCTAAATTTAATAAATAAGATATTTAAGATAGTCTACAGCTGAGTAAAGTGTTTCCTTCACACCTCTATATCCAAAACAAACCGCCAACAGCAAAAAAAAAAAAAAATAATAGACGATCGGGATCCTCTTTCGCTTGCTGATTTCTCAAAGACTTTGCATTTTGATATGGTCATCAATCTCTGGTCAGCTATCATTGTTTCCCATCGTTGGCTCTCTAGCTTTTCAGCATTTTAAGCAGTTGAATCTTTTGCCATACCATGGCTAATTAATTTCTTTTGCATTTGCCAATGCTCTAAACTGGTATTTTTTTTTTTTTTTTCTTAAAGAAAAAAACATTTCGTCATTGTGCGCGCTAAATCCAGATCGAAAGTCATTCACAACTAAAGACAAAGATTGCATCAAAAGTTACCGCAAATAATTCACCAAAGCGTTGACATGCAACGATTAAGAAGACATGCCAGGGCTACACCCATTTTTGGCCCAGGGGCAGCAGGCAAATGAGAAAGTGTGAAATGTGGCATGGAATGCCAATGAATTTCTTTCTTCTGCTTTTTGAATACACTGCATTTTGGTTGCAAGGGTGTACTAAGCTTGTGCAAAAAAAATTTTTGTGTCTCTAGGTGCAAATGAGTCAGATCCCAGAACCTTTATGCAACAGCGATCAGGACGAGAAAAGAGATCGTTTTGACCACATGGTCAAAGGTCTGAGGGTCCGTCGGCCCGTATGGCCTGTTGTTTGAAAGAGCTAGGAGCATACAATTTTTCCATAATCTTCGTCTTATAGACTACTCACAACTTGCATCCAATTTGTTCATATAGTCGCCATTCCACTCATTAGAATTTTTCGGCTTACTCCCACACTTCTTACAGGTCTGCAAAATAAGTCCTTGAGGTGTATTACTGGATATGACTACTACGTGAGGATCTCCATCTGGCCTCACAACATGAGGCTGGAGAAAATTCCATTAAAAATTATTCACAATAAACATCGTCTACATCACTAGAACAGATTCTCAACTCCTACTATAAAGAAGGTTATAAAGGATTACACACAAAGACCTTATTTACCTTTTCTCTCCCACCAGACAAAGTGCCCTAATTGGGGTTCTATAAGAAAGGACTCTCGATATTCTGTAACCTTTTCTGGGCAGAATCTACTCGGGCTTTTATCTATTCTCTTCTATGTAAGCAAAAATAAAAATTCCACTCTTTTTTTTGCTTGGAGTTTATTTTTTTTTATATTTTGAAGGTTTTTTTATATGTTTGTATATTTGCAATCGCTCAAGAGGATACATTTTATAACATCTAAAAATATTAACAGAATTCCTTGTGCTCCAATGAGCTCTAGTATAATATTAAGCAAACTTAATTTTAACCTAAGATCTTCTATGGGGAAAAACGAGTTAATAATATCGCTACAGACGTCTAATACAAGCATATTATAACACCATAAATGATTACAACTAGACACAAACCTTTCTTTTATGGAAAAATTTCGATTTTGCAATTGCGTTAACGAAAATTTGGTGTGCAGCCCACCGAGCTGAACTAGCGTGAAAAAGTGTAACCAAATCAACTATTGAGATATTAAAAGTTTTGAGGATTTTATCATCGATGTCGTCATATTTCCACACAGCAGGATTGAAAAAAATTGCTTCTGATTAAGGCTTGCTTCTCTTACTGTTACCAAAATTTTTCGAAATTCGTTAGAGGCCTAACGATACCGGAGTCATGTCAGTTGTTGGCAAGCTAAGGGTCATTTCGGAAGTAATTTGCTGCGTAGAATCTGAATCCGAGGACAGAATTGGCCTATCACGTCAGGATATTGAGATATTTGAGGCTATTTAGTTATGTACAGGGTGCTTGAACTTTTAAATTAAAGGGTAAGAGTGATTCTAAATGATGTAACTGGATTGGCAGACCACAAAAAATATTTTCCCCCTGTACATAACCTCAAAAGTAGGAAAAAACGCCTTTTTTCGGTTAAATAACCTCAAATATCTCAAAATCCTGACGTGATAGGCCAATTCTTTCCAACAACTAAACCATGTTGGTCTGTGTTAATTACATTCAGTCGGTTCCAGAAGCTATTGCAATCAGATCAATTGACTCTTATTTCAATGAAGACACACATCAATTTGATCAAAAGAACTTTGAATGAGATGGAACATTCCAAATTGCCTGGTGGATTCGAAATCAAATTATCAAAGCAGTTGGTGCGCGAAGACGAAAATAAAATCTTCTTTAAAAGTATGGATTTGCATACTGGTGGAACTTCAAGGCGGCGACAGAAAAATTTCGCTGAAATTGGTTCATGAATTCTGAGCCCCACGAAAAGTTGTTTTCAAAGAAGCTTTTCCGGAAGCGAAAGAATTCAATTCATCCTTATTTTACGCCCTGATATACATTATCCAGTTTGGAACATAGCATAACAGGCGCACACCAAAAATACCAGAAAAATACCAAAATATTTCTAATAGGCTCTCAACGTTTGTTTTGAAGCATTTAATTTGCCGCTTTTGTTCTGAAGCGTTTTGGATTGCTGCGTACTGGTTCTGCTGCGTACTGGTTCTGCCAGCTAACATTTCCTTTTAAAAAGTGAAGGCCTAATTCGCACAGTAATATAAATTTATTAAATTATTGCTTCAAAATCGAATGAACCCTCAAAATATCAGAAATTGTAGGGTACAATATAGTCGGAGGCTTGCGACCGTAAACAACCCATATGTTTAATTTTTTTTTTGGTGAAATTCGCTGACACTTGACAGGGCGAACATGAGACTGTGTCTCTGCATGTGCTTGTGTATGTATCTTTGTGCGTGTATCTGTGTGCGTGTATCTGTGTGTGTCTGAGTTACGCACATAAAATGGCCATAAATAAATGCAAAATGCATTAAATGCAACAAGCGGGCAAACAACGAAAAACAGCAATTTCCAATGACCAAAACAGCAACAACAACAACGTCATACAAGTGTGATAGACTGCGAGTGCAAGTAAGATGTAGCTAGTGAGCGAGCGAGGCAGAGAAATGAAACCAGCAGAGACCCGTCGCACGTCTCTGTAATTAATTAAAGCATTAAGTGCTAATTTTACGACAACTCGATTTGTGGCACGTCGCTTGGGCTTGCATCATGCCTCCTCCTGCCCCGAACCGAGGCAGTCCAGCGGCCAAAGTCGAGACGGGCCCATGACAATTTGCATGCTGCCATTGGAATTTGGCAGGCCCCACTGAGAAGGAAGTGTCTCTTGTCTCTCTTGTCTTTGGGTCTGCTGTCGCTGTCGCCGTTGACAGCAGACAGACGAGTTGCCCTGCGCGCCGCCATCACAAACTCTGCGCCTTATCTGGCAACGCCAAAGAACAACTGTTCAACTTTTCAACTGATCGTTGCAAGTAAAAGATTTTCATCTTCTCATCTCCATTTGTTTTAATTCTATTTTGCAGTTCGTAGTAGCTCTCAGAGATATTTTCAGTGCACTTTTGCCGCATTATAATTTGCTGTCATTTCCTTACCGCGCTGTTTAGCCTTTGTTTACTTTGATGTTATTTTTGGATAGGTTTTTTGTTTTTTTGTTTGGTTTTGGGGGGTTGAGGGCTGGGACGCGACATACATAAAAACTGCTCGTTTGTTAATCTCATTTTGTGTCACTGTAGAAGTTAGAGACAAGTCTGGCAGACAATTAGTCATATGTAAGTTTGTAGCAATGTTTATATAAGGAAATTAGTTTGTTTATTTTCAACAAACGAGT
>JAECWU010000148.1:0-123990 GCA_018150985.1 Chymomyza costata | reverse complement strand
TTTTTGCATCTATAGTAAAGAATATCTTATCAAAATTGTTTTTTTTTTATCTTTGAGATATTAATATTTTGTAAGCTCGTATCGCGTTTTTTTTAATTAATAGAAATGAAACTCTTAAAAAAAGTATTTTATCCAAGTTCTTGCATTTCTTGCAACAGCCAGAAACTTTTAAACTTACATTTTTGAAAGAAAAAATTTGCTTAAAATCTATTAAGTAATTAATTAATGTCATTATAATTCACACTCCTTAATGTATACACTTAAAACTCAAAGCGTATATTTTTAAAAAATCCTTTTTGACATACCTAGATATGAAAATCGATTCAAATTTGCGGAAGTTCTGAGCAAAAATATAATACAAAATTATTACCTTAAGGCCTATACGCAGTTCGAAAAATTTCGCGCGGAGTGACAAAACTTTATATAAAAAAAAAAGTCCCAAATGGGATATTTTTCGAACTGCGTAGACCCCTTTATTAGAAACTGCATAAAAGCAGTTTGAACTTGAAAAAAATTTAAACATATATGCGGGAATACATTTGTTTTGGGAAAAGAGTACAGTGTATCCCATTGTCGTGCATCATAATGACTGTATCTTAGTTTTTGTTGCTACAGTTGTAGTTGTTATACTAGGGGCTGAACTTAACTGCAAGCGAAACTCGTTAGCCATGCTCGTAAAAATCAAATTGCCCGCAACGCCCTTAACACCCCGAACCAAATCACCCCTTTTCCAACCAACTTGTTAGGCATAGAAGAAATACAGTCCGTATGCCTCATGTCAGCCTTGACTGCGTTGTTAAAAGTTGTCGTCGTCGATGGTGATGTTGATGGTGATGTGGATGAGGCTGTGGATGTAAATCGGAATGCGAATGGCAATGGGCTTGTTTCTGAATGTGAGTGTGCATGTCGTCCTTGCCGGGAGTTTTACGAGCTGTAAGTTGTAAGTACTCTAGTTGCTGCCTGCCATTCGCTGCTTGTTAGTGGGACTTTGAGTTGAAAATGTTTGCTCCTTTTGCTTCTACGATTTCTGCTGCATTAGGGAAATATCGAAGTTGCCACAGTGGCAGCTGCACTACGTCAACGCTTTGCATGTGGCCAGAAGTTGAACGGCTTTTTGATTTTCCACTTTCTTCAATATACCAAAGTTGTTGTTAGCTGTGTCTTTTTTTTCTTTGTATTTTATTTTGTCAAGCCTGAAAACGTGTGCAAAACTTTTTTGCCGATGTCAATTTATTAAAATTGATTCATTCATGTAGAACTTTGCCAATTTGTATGCCAAGTTTAACCTGTATCCAGGCTTTAAGTGTCCCGTTGAAGTTTTATTAACTTTTTGTTGTTGTTTTTGTGGTTGCTCTACCAAACTTACGTATATATACTTTTTTATTTGGAATGTGGTTGCAAAGTGATCCCTAGGCGCTTTTCCAATTTTCTGCGCATTACAATTTAAAATTTTCAACTGTCTTAAACATCTTGTTATAGTTGAAACAAATATACAATAAATAAAAATAAAACAAAAAGATATATAGCCAGCAGAGCGCTAACTTTGATTGTTATGACAAACAAATACACTTAAGTACAGAAATACTCAAGAAAAAAAATAAACGTGACACCTACGTCGACAATGATATTACTTTTTTTTTTTTTGCCCTGATATTCCCGAATTTTTCGTTAAAAAAAATTTTTCTTAAATTTTAATTGACCGTCTGCCGTTCTATTTAGCTGATGAGTCCACATAATTAATTGTCCTGAAAGCATATCGCGTCCAAAGAAAACAAAAAATAACCATTTAGGAAACCTTTTAAGCAAACACGGTTCAGCTGCTTAGGAATAGTTTTGTGAAACACATACGCTCTTAAGAATTTCTTATAATCAGATCAAACTTCCCAAAATCCAAGAAAACAACAAAGTAAATTGGTCCGAGCTGGTCCATCTTGGCAGATGTTTTAATCACAATTATAGGAAAAGACTCTGACAAGCCTGTGAAAGATGAAAGAAAGACGAAAGAAGGATGAAAAACAGAAAGAAAGATGAAAAAAAGATGAATGAAAAATGAAAGAAAGATGAAGGAAAGATGAATGAAATATGAAAGAAAGATGAAAGAAAGATGAAATAAATACGAAAAAAATATAAAAAAAAGATAAAAGAAAAATGAAAGAAAGATGAAAGAAAGATGAAAGAAAGATGAAAGAAAGATGACAGAAATATGAAAGAAACGCACAAGAAAGATGACAGACAAATTAAAAAAAAAATGAAAGTAAGATATAAAAAAGATAAAAGAAAGATGAAAGAAATTTGAGAGAAAGGCAAAAGAAAAATGGAAGAAAGATGAAAGAAAGATGAAAGAAAGATGAAAGAAAGATGAAAGAAAGATGAAAGAAAGATGAAAGAAAGATGAAAGAAAGATGAAAAAAAGATGAAAGAAAGATGAAAGAAAGATGAAAGAAAGATGAAAGAAAGATGAAAGAAAGATGAAAGAAAGATGAAAGAAAGATGAAAGAAAGATGAAAGAAAGATGAAAGAAAGCTGAAAGAAAGATGAAAGAAAGATGAAAGAAAGATGAAAGAAAGATGACAGAAATATGAAAGAAACGCACAAGAAAGATGACAGACAAATTAAAAAAAAAATGAAAGTAAGATATAAAAAAGATAAAAGAAAGATGAAAGAAATGTGAGAAAAAATGTGAGAGAAAGGCAAAAGAAAAATGGAAGAAAGATGAAAGAAAGATGAAAGAAAGATGAAAGAAAGATGAAAGAAAGATGAAAGAAAGATGAAAGAAAGATGAAAGAAAGATGAAAGAAAGATGAAAGAAAGATGAAAGAAAGATGAAAGAAAGATGAAAGAAAGATGAAAGAAAGACGAAAGAAAGATGAAAGAAAGATGAAAGAAAGATGAAAGTAAGATGAAAGAAATGTGAGAAAAATGTGAGAGAAAGGCGAGAGTAAAATGGAAGAAGGATGAACGAAAGATGACGGAAAGATGAAAGGAAGATTAAACAAAGCTGAAAAATTAAAAAGATGAAACTTATTTAAAGAAAAGTAATTAAATACGATTTTTTTTTTTTGTTTCAAGAGGTGGAGCAAATGCGCTTACGCATCCACTAACAGCGTCCTGAAAGTATAGAATTAAAAGTTAGAAATGTATAATAATAAATAAAAAGGAATGAAATAAACCTAATATAGGTAAGGAAAAGAAGATATGCATCCAGGAGTTTGCAGAACCAACTTAAAGTGAATATCATAATTCCCAACTAAGCTTTCATTTAGTTACTAGTCAAATTCTAAAAATTGCAAAAAGTAGTGCTTAAATTCAGATCATTTCATTTTTACAACTTTCTATTTTTCACCAAACTGTTTCCTATCATTAAAATTTTTAAATGAATCATGCCAAAGTTTAAAATTCCAATAATATATCGTTAACTTAAATGTACACGTTTCTGTCACAATATAAACTTTAACATACTGCCAACTTTCTAAGCAGTCTACAATACTTTGTTTCACCTACAGGGTGTACATCCACAAAAAGATAAATATAAAAGTTTTGTACTTCTAACTGATATTTGTAGCAAAGTTTGATAAATTTGGTATTCCAATATATTTTAAAGAATGTTATTTGGCTCAACATAAGGCCCAATGACTTTGAAAGTTATTAAATTAAAATGTTGATTCTGGCTTAGCATATTGCGTATACGCCATATATGTTGGTAGTGGTACATAGACTGTACTGACAATGATTAAGACACAACAGTCCAGTGCACTTTTAATGATGGCTCGTAAAAAATGTCCACCAAATTGGTTATAAATAAGCCAGAGCAGGTCAGTGAGTGCAACAAGATCCGCCAGAACGCTCCAAAGCCAAAAGCCATGGTAGGGCATAACTTTGTGCCAAAATGAAGCCATAAATTATACGAGCTAATAATTATATGCCATCAAATTGTTGTAACCAAATGGGTGGAAGTTGAAGAGTTTTTGGAAGAGGGCGTGTGGCAGCAACGAGTTTAACAGCAACCATAAATTATAGACGTTTCAAAAATAAGAAAAAAAAACCAGAGGCGTATCAGGCAGGCAAAAGGCAAGCAATCAGTGGATTTTGTAAGCCAAAAGCCGCGTAGTATACTGGATTTTTATCAAAAGTTTATGCACTGCACACACAAAGTCAACATAATAAGGTCAACAGGCTCACAAAAGCACACACACACTGACACACAGACAGGAAGGGCTTTAATTAAACGACAAACAACGTTGTTTTTGCAGCGCAAAGTTCGAGGTCAAGCTAGGCCAAAAAAGCATAAGCCAGAACCTGGCAAACAGGCACACTGCTGTTTTATACCCTGTAACCCTAATTTGAATGGGTACATTAATTAAGTGGTAATGAATGCAGTTTGGAGCATTCAACACGAAAAAGTTGGGCTCATATGTCCCTTCAATTGTCAAAGCATTACATTTTGGCCGTAGTTTCCTGCTATACTCCAGCTCTCGCTCTAGCACTAAATCTTTGAATTTCCAACATCTAGTTTTTTGCAACATTTCTAAGCTCGATTGAGAGCCAAGTCAAGGACTGTGTGCAAAATTAGCTCGGGCTACCTATTCGGAGATGAGCTATAGAAATTTTTGTTGTTTTTATCTGGAGCCACTGATGGTCTGTTGGAGCTGACAATGCCACAGCTATTAAAGCAGATGCAACATTGACCATGTTTTGAGCAAATTTCTCGAGCTGTATTAAAAGGCAGACAGATGAAGGAGAGCTGGTGTGGATGGTGCGAATCACATCGATTAGGCTGCGATGAGCTAAAGCTCACAACACTATGCCCAGGAGAGAATGTGTCAGTGCACACTTAGTTTTGTTAGGTTGATGAAACCAGACGAAGCAACAGCAGCGAGAGAGGATTAGAAGAACATTGTTGTGCATTTGTACCTTCCTTAAGACCATGTTATGCAAGAAGTTGGAAAAGTGCACACATTCTCTTATACTTTAAAATAATCAATCGCGCAAGTTGTGTTAGGAGTGACTTTAGAAAGGGATCAGGTTTCTTCTGATGGAGAAGCTTTCACCTATACCACTTAAATTGAGAAGATGAAATAGTATATACAGTCTCCAATAGGTTGACAAATCAGTGTGATTTGGTAGCCCAAGAGCATTTCACTAGAAGAGCATGCAAATAGCTAGATTAAAGAAATCAAATGCGTTACGGGGGTTCAAAAAAGGACTAAGATAAAAATCAAACGCAGCACGTGAAACACTAAGGTAGTGTTCCCAAAACCGTGCTCTAGGAGCTGAAACGATAGTGCCCATAAGTTAAAGAAATAAGTCGCCCCAAGTATGTAAGTAAAGAATTAAGCAGCGTAACTCGATTAAAGTTTACTTCAAAAGAAGGCACCAAACTTCGGTGGACCTTAGTCTTAAAATTCTATTCACTGCTATGTTTTAAGTTGCCTCAGTAAGTTGTCCTTAATACAGCGTATATTATAGTCGCGGTATCCCGACCGTAACCTACGGATTTTTTTTCTTTTTGTTTGCTCGTACCAAAATTTTACAGTCGAGCAATTTGCAACAAAATTAGCTGAAAACGTTTTTGGCTACCGTTTGGGCCGCACAATAAACAAAAGATTGGCTTAGACTGGGAAGGTGTTGGCGTCTAAGCGTCGGGCTGCCCGCGCTGTGGTTTAACGCTGCCCACATGACGAATGCGCAACGAATGCTCAAGTGTTGTACAACACCTAAAAATAAAAATACAACAACGTGGTGGCTTTAAATTTTGTAATTTAAATGCAAATTGAGAAGCAAATGACAAACATTGCAATTAACGTGGGACCAACAGGCGTATGCGCAACGCTTGCCAACAAGTATACGCCGCACTAGCCAAAAACAAGCTAGCAAGCTGGTAAAATAGGCGCAGTTTCATGTTTATGACCTAACCCAAAGGCTAAAACATAATTTAGACATTTTAATGATACATTTTCCAACTTCATTGAGATATTGAAGCGGAAAATGCAGTTTAACAAAATTTATTGAGCTGAAAATATTTTGCTTTTAGCAGCAATTATTTGACAAGTAATTTAATTTTTCTATTAAAGTGCATAACTATGTTGATAAGAAGTGTTAATGGACAATTGATAAATTATAAATGTAATATGTCAATTTAATTAATTTATATAGATTAATATATGGATATAGCATAGTGGTTAACCTGGTTATAGTATTTTTATATATCTACGCACATCTAAAACTATGCTGACTGTTGCATAGTGTGATAGCGGGATGATTCCAGTTTTTGTTGATATGTTAAGAACTTTTGCTCTCTAATTATGCTTTTTGCAATTAGAGTAAATGATAAGTATTAGATAGCTTAAGGCCTAGTCGCTATAGCTTTAAAAAAAATAAAGCTTTTATACTATTTGTAATAGTTTATAAGCTGTATATAAATAAATAAATAAAAGTATTAGATATAAGAGATGTAAGTATAGTAAAACCCTTAAGGTATTTGATTTCTGTTGCCAAACTTTTCGTTAATAATTTTTTAAATAAAAATAGGTAGTACGTGTTTGATATTTTTCTAAAACATGTCACAATGGACCCGAATTTTCATATTTTGACCATAACACAAAAGGTCAAATTTGACACCAAACGCATATTAAGGTATCCTGTTAAAAAAAAACTCTTAGGGAGCTCTTATTAGAATAATATTTAATATTGAATATAATATTTTCTCATCAAGTACTGCCATCCTCAACTAGAATAATTGCAATTGATCCGTTCGTCTAACTTAAAAACTAGACCAAGCGACAGCAAATGTTACCAAAAAATATAAATTTTTCACGATTACAAAAGATTCGTAAACTTAGTTTCCATGCAAAAAACAATAAGTCGTGTATGTTGTCTATCATTTTTGACTAACTGGGCCAACTTCAGTATACGCCTCTCCCGCATGTTAAAAAAAAAAATATAAAATACACAAAAGTTTGCTTAACTTCGACCTCTGGTTATTTGTTGCCGTGGCATGAATGACTCCAATGACTCTAATGACATCAATGACACCAACTGCAATGCGGCTCGGGCGCGTCAAAAAGTATTTGCCTTTTGTTGGCCAAAAACTTGTTACCAGTTTGTCTTGCTGTAAGAACTCTTTTCTGTGTCAGTGTGTGTGACAACAAAACAATAGACAGAAGCTTTGGCCTGTCTTAGCCAAGTACTTGGCTAGCTGCCAAAATGTGTATAAACACATATATTTAACTTGGCTGTCAGCTGAAAAGTAGCAGCCAACAACAACAACGACAACAATGGCCAACAGGATTCAGCCAACTAAGTCAAATGCAAACAAAGACAGGCAACACTATGACGTCACACAGCCAGCTAAACCATTTACACCAATAGTTAAGACTTCAAAAGCTTTAAACTAAGGCTTTTATTGTTCTTGTTATTAATTTATTTTAATCACATTAACTTCATTTTCAAAGTCAACTCATGGCATGTCGCTAACTTTCTAATTTATGCGCTTAATTGACTCAAAGTTAAATTTTTACTATGCTCGGCATTTTGGCCAACAGTCTGTGCGAAGCCTTAACTCCACTTTATTTTTATACACATTATTTATACAATTAAAAGTTATATTAGGTTTATGGAAAATTTGGTAACAGGCAAAAGTTTGAACCCATTAAGTTATATCGAACATACACATTGTCATATCGATAACCGATAAGTACGACAGGGTTGATATGTTGCACAAATAAAAATTTCACTTGAAATCAAAATAGCTAAATCTTCGTTAATTTCAATAAATATTGTTGTTAAGGCTTATATTATTTTTTTAATTTGTTTAAAAACAGATTTATAAACTACAAGCAATATTTTAATCAAAATAAAATGTAAACGATATGATGTTATCCCAAAGTGCAGAACTGTGGCAACAATTTATACTTTCGCTCCTAGGTGTATATGAATATTTAATTTTAAGTATTTAATACTTTCAAAATATTTTTTTCATGAAAAAAACAAAAAAAAAGCAACGCAATATGGAAATTTATCGAAAAGTGTATCAAAGTTATACACAATGCGACTGGTTGTACAATTGGGTTGTTTATCGAAAAATAAAAACAGTTTGATTTTGTATACAGCCATATAAAATGTGATACAACGACCCCACAGACGATGAAATCGGTTGTACAACCAGCTCGATAAACAATTTATAGAAAGAAGTAATGAAATTGGAAGCGACCCCACAGACGATGAAATCGGTTGTACAACCAGCTCAATAAACAATATATAGAAAGAAGTAATGAAATATGAGAAATTATCGAAATTGGAAGCGCGAAATATCGAAAACGAATAAAGGTTTTCGTTGTGATTTTGTGAAATTCGGAGAACTGTCAATAATAATATAATATTCGGAGCTTAATATTTTGCACTAAAATTTTTTTAAAAATGGGCTAGAGGGTATCCTAGCGAAGGGGTCATTATTTTATGTACGCCATTTTTAACACCTTTTCTATACCCAGCTTATGCCCAGTTATGCCACGTGCCTGTCGCACATTTTATGTAAATGTCAAACTTTGATGGAGTATGCCCTAAAGGAGTGAGTTGATGCATAAAATCGGGCTCAGGCCTTGCTATATAAATAAAAGTTTTATCGAAAAAAAATTATGCTCTTAATTTATGGAAATTGTTTTGTTTCGCAATTTAAAAGCGCATGAAATTGTTTCATGCTATGTTTTTTACTTATTTTTTTTTTTTATAAAATAATTTAAATTTAATTTTTTTTTTTTTTTTTTTTTTTTTTTTTTTTTTTTTTTTTTTTTTTTTTTTTTTTTTTTTTTTTTTTTTTTTTTTTTTTTTTTTTTTTTTTTTTTTTTTTTTTTTTATTTTTTATTTAATTTTATTTTTTTTTTTTTTTTTTTTTTTTTTTTTTTTTTTTTTTTTTTTTTTTTTTTTTTTTTTTTTTTTTTTTTTTTTTTTTTTTTTTTTTGTTTTTTTATAGAGAGTAAATAAAAAAATTTTTTTTTTTTTTTTTTTTTTTTTTTTTTTTTTAAAAATTAATATTTTTTTTTTATAGTATGTTTTTTTTTTTTTTTATGGAGGGGGTATTTTAATAAAAAGAAAATAATATTTTTTTTTTTTTTTTTTTTTTTTTTTTTTTTTTTTTTTTTTTGAGTTTGTTTTTTGGGGTTGTGGTTTTTTTTGTGTTTTTAAAAAAAATTTTTTTTTTTTTTTTAAATAAAAAATAAAAAAAAAATTTTTTTTTTTTTTTAATTTTTTTTTTTGTGGAACTTTACAAAAAAAAAAAAAATTTTAGTTTTTTTTTTTTTTTTTTTTTTTGTGGTTCCTTTTTTTTTTTAAAATATAATTTTTTTTTTTGTTTTAATATTTTTTTTTTTTTTTTAAAAAATAAAAAAGTTTTTTTTTTTTTGAGGGGGTTTTTACTGAGGACGAAAAGTGGGTTGCTTACAAGAATGTAAAGCGCAAGAGATCATGGTCTTAAAAGGATGAACCAGCTCAAACCACTTCGAAGGCCGATAGTCACCAAAAAAAGGTTATGTTGTCTGTTTGGTGGGATTTCAAAGGGATCGTTTATTTTAAACTTTTGCCCGACAATACCACGATTAATTCTGAAGTGTATTGTGATCAGCTGGACAAATTGAGTGATGCACTCAAATAGAAGAGGCCAGAATTGATCAATAGAAAAGGTGTAGTGTTCCACCAGAATAATGCGAGACCTCATACAAGTTTGATGACTCGCCAAAAGCTTTTGGAGCTTGAATGGGATGTGCTACCACACCCACCATATTCTCCAGACTTGGCACCTTCGGACTATCACTTGTTCCGGTCTCTGCAAAATTTTTTGCATTTTTTGCATACCATAATAAAAACATATGGTGTTGGTTATAGATGTTGAATCAAAACTTTTTATTAGGTTGCGCTTTCACATATGGGTAAATTTCAGTTGAGAACTTTAGAATCAATAACAATATGAATATGTTTCACTTTTGCATTAAAAGTCAAAATTTGATATGGATGTTGTTTCCTTCAGTTATCGGAAATTTACAAAAAACATTTTTGTGGCTTCATCATTATGCATTAATTTTAAAATCGATATATAAAAAACTTCAAAGGTACAAAACCTTTATGATGAATAAATACTAGGGTTGCCTATTTTTAAAAGACTTACTTAGAAAATCTTAATCCCATTCGCCGACCTCTTTTTTTAGCTCTGGCTTCGAAAATCGTTGACTTTTAAATTTATTTTGTACACTAATAAAGTATGATAATTTCTTTGAAGCTATTTTTAGGCCGTAAAGGCCTATACGCAGAATGAAAAATTTCGCACGAAATAAAAAAATTGCATATAAAAAAAAAAAATCCCAAATGTCTTTATCGAAAACAGTAAGGGAAATATAAGAATTTAACGACATCGAAGAATATGAGTTTGGAGCATGCAAAAATGAATACGAATAAAATTTATGCGTTTTGTGAAATTAGCACAGCAATGAATTTGTTTAAAATACAAAAATAAATTTTATTTTTTATTTATTTGTTTTATTTATGTATTTGAATAAAAATTATAATTCTAATAGATGAAATTTTTTCATTTGTTGTACGACTGCATAATCACTTAGTTTCGGGCATGAAATTCGTCTTGTTTGAATTAAATTTGACTAACTGACAACTGCAAAATAACTTATGGCATACAAGCAAAAAACTAAATATTAAATAAAGTTTTTATATTCAGTACTTTCTACTCAACAGTAAATCATATTTAATACCTTTGTAAGCTTCCATAAAACCAGAGCAACAAATTTAAACCTCAAATAAAATAAATCCTGGCAAAATAATTCCCTTAGCAAATTGAACTAATTGAATGTCACATGCTCTTCTTTAGATAAATAACTTATATTTAATAGTAAGCAGCCCAACTTTTTTCTTCTCCCAAACCCTCGGACTCGCTTATGCTCCTCCTGAGGTGTGGGCCAACTTTAAGCACCCAATATGTGCAAATTTTCACAACAAGCTTGACTCAAGCTGTGCACATACCTTATATGGATGCTCCTTACGATTATCCTATGAACACCAACAATAAATTGTTGTGCTACACAATTTACATATTGTCAGGATATTTTCTTCTTTTTTTTTTGTGTATGCTAAAACTCCCAAAGCATTTAAGCATCATAGTAAAATAACATTGAGAAAAACAATCAATAAAAATCTGTGATAAAACATTTTGCCATAATCTGAAAACAGAAAATCAATATGCTGCATTGCATACAAGTTAAAGTTGAAAATTTATTTCTTAGTCTTCTAGGACGAAAACGAAAAACAAGCAAAGACTGTTCATACTACATTGAAGTCGAGCAAAAATTCAAAACTAAATAAAAACCCCAAAAGCTACGTCCCAGAGACAACGCCTGCATGACAAGTAGTTACACACAGATACGCACACACACACACACACACACTCGCACTCACACTCGCACTCACACTCAATCACGCACACACTGAGACTTACATCGATGACAGTGCATATGCTGGCAAGTGTTGCCAACGTTGAGTAAAAACAATTTATTTTTATGTGTCTATGTATAAAATTAAAATTTGCATATAGCAAACCAAGCCGTACCCAAAACCCAAGCCAAAGGGCTGACGGACGCAACGCTGCCTTTCGCTGGTCTGCGTCTGCAGAGGAAGTGCCTCCGGCAAGAGTTTTCGCAATGTGGCAGCTCTGGCTGTGCTGCATGTCTGGTCGGTCGAGTGTGTGACGACAACTGCTGCTGCTCTTGGCTGCCTCACAGCGGCAGTATTGAGGTTTGGAAACGATGACAATCCTGAATATGACGGACTATGGTACAAAACCAAAATTTATAATTAATTTATATATGGAAATATATTTTTTTTAAATTCTTGCAATGACATTTCCTTCGGTCTGTGATTTATATTTATTTTGAGCTAAATATAAAAGAGATTTTTTTTAAATGTTTTTGTATTTTTATTTAATTTTTCTATTTTTATTTAATTTTTCTATTTTTAATATTCTTAAAAAAATGTTTCAAACACACGCCCCTTCTTTTTTTTACGTTCTTAAAATGATGATTTGATTTTTTTTTTTTTTACAAGCAGCTAGCTTATAATTTAAATTAGCTAACTTAGGAACTAAGAGCAGTGGCTGCTATGACCTTCTGCTCGTATATAAGTATTTAATAATTTAAACATTTGGGAACAAATTTAGTAAAAATAATGTATTTTGGAAAGGACTTCATATATCCATTGGAGAATATTTGTCAGAAAATTGTTTTCCAAACTCAAATTATCTACTAACACTAAACATTTTCTATCCTTATGTCGTTGGAGTATGTCGACCGCTGAACCACAAGCTCGAATCAGTTCTTTGCCGAGCTGAATATGACATGACAGATCTCATAAAATTAAAAAAAAAAATTAATGATTCCTTTTCAAATAGAACTAAATTTTAAAAATTTTTGGAAAAAATTCCAAATATTCATTAGCGAATATCTTTGTTTGAGTTATATTTTTATCCATAAATAAAACAAATGATGACAACCCTGAAATTTTTTTAAGGTTGAAAGCTCTGATCTGGTTGCTTTTTAACCTCAACTTCAAAATAACAAAAAGAAGGGCGTTTGTATTAGTCAAGAATATACTAAAACATCAAAAACACTGAGTTTTAATCTTAATTTTTATATTGAAGAATAAACTACCAAAGAACTTGTTTTTATTTAAATAAATATATACGCGAACTGTAATAATATAAATAACTTTTTTTTCAATATTTCGACTATGCAATTATAAATTATGAGACTTTAAAAAAAAATAGTAGGTACACGTTATGTAGTCTTACAAGGAAGTAAATAATTGGCGCGGTCTGATTTATTATAAATGTTGTGCAAATATTATGCCTGCTATCGTTATCGAGACCGCCAAGTTTTAGCTCTGTAAAAGCATTTCCCAAAAATTTCCAAAAATTTGACAATTTATTTAGCCCATTTTGCTCTCGTGCAGTTTCTTTAAGTACTCGTTTTTCCAACGAGTACTGAATTTCTAACTTAGAACCTTTAAAAGCTTTCATGGATTCAAATTGGCTAACATCTATCAGGATTTCGGCTTATGCGATGGATAGTAGGATCTGATCATGAATGTGGCTTTGGCTCAATGCCAGCATACACATCGTATCCTCTGACATGGGTATTATGTTCCTTGAACTTAAATACGCTTCTGAGAAGCATAGAAAATAACTCAAAAGAGTTTTTCATGGTGACGAAGATAAATAGTAAAGCTCCTTATTACTGCTGCCACAAGTCGCCCATGGATATCGTAAATGGAAAGGGGACTGTAGAAGCTTTTGTTACTTCTAGAAAGTCGTGATAGATGACCCACCTGCCCTTGTAGGCCAAAAAATTTGTCTTGAGCCTACTTTTCAGGACACGAAACCTGCAAAAGCCGCCAAAGACTTCTAAGTATTGAAATGAACAATGGCCTGTAGGTGATTCGCTTTAATCGTAAAACACACTTATTGTGATGAGGTCGTGTAGTTTTTCAGATCGAAAGGGACGACGAAGTCCTCACCGGCATATATAAACGGCCTGGAGTAGGTGAAAATCTGTATAGTGAGGTCCACCATTAGTTGCGACTGTAAACGCTTGCAGTTTATGTTGCAGGCTTAAATGGATTGATGAAGTATTTGGTCAAGTTTTTTAACAAAGGAATTTAAAAAATGTTGCTGGAAATTTGGAACTTATGGGTCAAAAAACCCTAGCGCGTCAGGGCATTTGTGACGTTATCTCAGAGCACTTGGGAGTTGCGTTTTTTTGGACCTTGGATTCAGATTCAGCGGCGCAAAGTCAATTTTGTCGTATGTACTTTTTGTGGGTCTGTTTAAGCGAAAAAGAATAGTTAGGGAATTAAACCAAATGTCTTGGAACTAACATATAAACAAAAAAACTATTTTTAAATTTTACAGAACATTTTTTTTCATTTACATCATGACTCCGGGACTTTTTAATGGCTCTTTTGTTAAACACCAACTACACTAGCTTACAAATACATATAAGGGTCATCGAGTCAACCTTCTTAAAAAAGTGTTTTTTAGGGTAATTTTGGCTCGACTAACACGAAAATGACATTATTTTTTTTTCGAAACCGACGTTTTCGAGATTTTTTTGAAAAACGTGTTTTTGGGCACTTTTTTCAGTTATTCTTCAATATTTCGTGATTTTTCGACATGAAAGATAATTAGATCGAAAGGTATTGCGCTCTCAACGGTGATGTATGATATGTACAAATTAAGTAAAAAATATTGAAGTTACAAGCAACCAAAGTTTAAAAAAGTGTAGTTTTCGAAAATTTTTCAACATTTCACATTTTCGGTTTTTTTTTTTTATTAACGAGAAAAAAGTTTTAAAAATTATGTTGAGCTTTAAGCTGAAAGAGAATATTTCTACGAACATTTCGAGTCCAAGATCTTTAAAATCAGGAAAAAAAACTGTTTGTTCACAAGATATTTTCGAATAACTGAAAAAAGTGCCTAAAAAAATGTTTTTCGAAAAAATTTCGAAAGCGGTGCCTAAGAAAAAAAATGAGTGTCACTTTCGTGTTTCTTGACCCAAAATTACCCTAAAAACTACTTTTTTACGAAGGTTCATTTTTCGTGTAGGCTAGTGTTATTTTTTGTATTATCATAACATAAAAAATCGTCTTCAAATTTCTAGCTTCTCTTCAAAGGTGTCTAGTTCTCGAGAAACCTCCAAATCGTGTTTTTAACAAAATATTTTGCGAAATTTATAATTTCGATTTCACATTGTTGCAAATTTAGAAGACTTTTTTTAATCTGTCTGTCTGTAAATAATTGGAAAAAAATTGGTTGGATATATACGAAAGGTCACATTTTGGAAGGAAGGTGGGATTTGTCACTTTCTCATTTTTGCCTCCCAAAACTTCTTCCTGAGGCCACATTATCATTATGCCAGCGTTTTTAAGTTCAACCAAACTCAATATAGATTAACATTATTTTTATATATAAACCTTCGGTTTTTTACCACTGTCCACATCTAAACCGGGAACAACATAATGCCGGCTCTTGATAGTGTAGTTACATAACTAAACAATTGTTGCTGCTCGAGCAAAGCTGGGGGATTTTCTCTATGTGTATATGGGTGACTATCTCTCTGTGTACAAATAGTAGAAAAAAAACGATTTCAATAACTCCACTTACAATCATTAGCTAAGCCACGCCACTTGAGTGGGACTTAAACGGCCATAAGTCAGACGCATAACCGGATCTGCTGTCATTTGAAATGATAAAGTCAGATGACAAAGGGACAAAAACCAAAAGCAACATAAATACCATATCATGGACAAGTTGAGACGCGAGAAAAATCTCCGTTCATGGAGCATCATGTCTAGTGATAACACAAAAAATGAGCAAAAACACAAATTTAGCAGAGGGCAATACTGATGTCGACAGTATCCGTTGAAACCACACAGACACTTATATAGATGCTCACACAGATACTTATACAGATACTCACGTATACCGCATGTCAATAAAATAACAGTCAGCGCAGCAAAATAGAAACCACAAACAAGGATAACAATCGTAGTGTGCCCAAGTTTTTCAAGCGAATACAAATCACGCGAACGTGTTTAGTCATTGACCGAACCTTGGCCTTATCCTTTATGCCGAAAAAGAGTTGAAAAATTTATTGTTAACGTGGCTCATGCAAATTAAATCCTTTTCCATTGTCCGTCCTTTTTCTTAAAGCCAGTACAGCGTGTTGAGCTGACTTCCGTTGTACTTAACTGGGTGTGTTCCGAGTTGGTCAACTCGAGTGTTGCCTTGTCTACATTTGTGTCTAACAAAGGTCAGTGGGTTGTACTTACTTAGTAAGCCAGTCTTGTCGAAATGGCTTATCTTGGTTGTATGATTTTTTTTTTTTTTCTTTAAATTATTTGCATAATGAAGAGCCTGCCTGGCCATAATAAGAGCGCAATTCAAAGGCGCAAAAGGGATGGCACATTATTTTTAGATAACAATTGATGGGGCGTAAATTCTACAAGTTATGTGCCTTAATAAACTGGGAAATTTGGGTGCATATAAATAGAAATAAAGCGTTTGAAGTTGTTGCTCGAAGAATTTGTTGTTTTTTTTTTCATCTTTTTACTGTTGTTATTCATTTACAATTTCTTTAGGACTTAAAGAAAGGTGTACGAAAGCCAACTGGTTCTAAACCAGATTTTTAGTTTTTTTGTTGATCAATTTTAAAAGTGTGCCTTATTGCTACCTTTTTCTATTTTTTGGTTATATTTATCGTTTAACAGTCAAAACTGAATGCTAATCCGAGTTCCAAAACCCAAGAACATCAGGGTGCTGAAATAATCCAAAACTAGAGAAGAACCTTTAATGGCAAGCTGCACTGAGGAATGATTTTGTAGAAATTAAGT
This sequence comes from Chymomyza costata, assembly GCA_018150985.1. Classification (NCBI taxonomy): domain Eukaryota; kingdom Metazoa; phylum Arthropoda; class Insecta; order Diptera; family Drosophilidae; genus Chymomyza; species Chymomyza costata. Next base: position 107,553 of record JAECWU010000148.1, on the reverse strand, counting down.
TTAGGCATTCGTGCCATCCTTCCATTTTAAATTTGAAACCCCCTCTTCTATATATATTGATGATCAGTTCAACAAACCCTGTTTATCTGACAATATAAGACAATCGAACAAATCTCAATTTTATCCTTAAACAACCGTGGGTAAAATTTATTTTAAAAATATTTTTGGGGATCTAAACATCTCACATTCTTTCATGAAGTGTTTGTGCTGCATCAAATTTTTATTGAATTTGGAAGATAAGTATTTTTTCATGTCTTTAAGCCCATTGAGGCATGTACGCTGCAAGTCTTGCATGCACAAAGTTGGTTAAGTCTGCATCAGCTCTTCCAGCGAGCATGGATGTTATCTAAAACATGACGTAACTATGCGTCTTTATATTAGTTGCGCAACTAAGTTGTTTTTTTGATGAAAATGTAACTTTATTATAAAAAAATGGTTATCAATGACTCATTCAAAGTATTGCCCATCGCTAGCTAACTTTTTCCCATCTTTCTGGCAGAGTTCGAATACCTCGACGGTAGAAGTGTTCGTCTTTTGAGGCTATCCATGAATCAAGCCATTTTCCGATATCTTCATATGAATGGAACTGCTGATTAGCCAGACCATGTGCCATCGAGCGGAACAAGTAAAAATCGGACGGCGCAATATCTGGGCAATATGGCGGGTGGGGTAGGACTTCCCATTTGAGCGTTCCCAAGTAGGTTTTAACAGGATTGGCAATGTGAGGCCGAGCGTTGTCATGCAGTTAAATCATTTTTTCGTGTCTCTGCTCGTATTGTGGCCGAGTGAATATTCGGCCGAGCCAGTGACGTGGAAGCATGACCGGGAACCCAAGTTCCTTGCTTTTGAATCATTCCCAACGCATGCAATCGCTTGGAAATGGCTTTGCGGGTAACTCCTAATGCTGAAGCAAGCTCTTTTTGCGTTTGGCACGAATCCTCATCGAGCAATGCCTCCAATTCAGCGTCTTCGAAGGTTTTGGGTCTTCCTTTACGTGGACGGTCGTCAACATCGAAATCACCGTCTTTGAAGCGACGGAACCAATCGCGGCACGTTGTTTCGCTTGGAGCAGCATCTCCGCACACTTTTTGGAGCTCTCGATGCGCTTCAGCTGCCGTTTTTCGAACAGAACAAGAAAATCAACACTTCCCGCTAATGACGATTTTTTGGCACAAAACTAGACATTTTCACACAACCACAAGTAAATAATGCAATAAGAAATTCACTAATGTGCCATAGCAGTTTGCTTACCATATGCCTAAGCTTCGTTTATGAAGTTTTGGGTATGTCAAAATCGATCAGAACTTTCTGCTAAAGCCATCTATTGACAAACAGCGAGAACTTAGTTACGCACCTAATATTATTCGAATGAATCAAATGGTTTTAATAATGTTTTGAGAGCTCTCAAATTTTGCAGTTTGACGTAATTTTGCGGTTTAATGTTAATTGGAAATCACTTACTTTTCAATCAATTTGTAACAGTTGGCTAAATTGCCAATTTTCAGGAAAAAAGTCAGAGAATAATTATAAATACTTTAAAATTGGTGAATTTGTTAATGATAGGATGCAAAACATTTGCACAAGATTTTTGATGGATATACTTTTCACGCACAATTAAGACAACATTGCGTATACGCATTTTATTTATTTTTTTTTAATTTTTCTTTGCACACTCAAAATTTTGAAAAAACAAAAAAGTATTTTTGGCTTCAAAACATAACTAAAGTATAGTTCAGCAATAGCTATTTAAAATGTTATCATCATCATCCTAGCATCATAGTTCGGGGGGAACAATTGGTTTCGTTACAAATCGCCTCAAAGTTGTTCGGTCTTCAGCACTTCTTCTGATATTCGATATTCCCATCGCACTAATGTCATTTTCCACATCTCTCCATCTCATTCTAGGCCACCCTTTTCTCCTGCTACCTTGCGGTGTAGTTTCAAATATATTTTTTGCGGTTCTCGTGTTGCTCCTACGAAGAACATGGCCATACCATCGTATTCATCGTATAGTGTTTGCACCATTGATTAGAGTGTCTAGCTCATCATTATAACGTATACGATACACGCCGTCGTCTTGTCTTATAGGACCATATATTTTTCGAAGAATTTTTCTTTCAAAATGTAGTATTAACAGCATACCTTCCTCTTTATTATGAAATAAACATCCGATCATTTATCTCAAAAAATTGAATTTTTCTTTGAATACCATAATAACACCTCTTATTGGAAAACCCTATAGTTGAGCAGCTTCCTTTGATTTCAGCACCCATACTTTGCATCCATATGGGAGTGTAGGTCTTATGACAGTTTTTTACAACCGAAGTTTTTGATTTTTTGTAAGGAGCCTTGAATTCATCAGCTTCATGTGTGCAAAATACGGTCTATTTGCTGCTTGAATTCTGTCTTGTATAGCCAGAGAAGTATCCGTACGCGTGCTTAGCACAACCCCGAGATATTTGAATCTGTGTACTTTTTCAAAACTGTAACTGTCGATTTGTATTTGCTGTCTTGCACTATGCGCTTCGTTTCCCATTATATGTATTTCGTTTTCTCAGCATAAATGATAATGCCTACCGCTCTTGCTGATTCTTCTAAGCGTGTAAAAGTATCCTGTAAGGCTTGGTTGTTTCTTGCAATTATAGCAACGACGTCCGCATAGGCGCAAATTTGCGTGGATTTGTAAAAGATTGTACCTTCTTGATCTATTTCAGTGATAATAGTATGCAGCACCAGATTTAAGAGTAAAGTAGAGAGCGCATCCCCTTGCTTTACGCCTGAGACTACTTCAAAGGTTTCTGTAGTGTTTTCTTGGACTATTACTTTTGCACGTGTGTTTGCTAATGTCATGCTAATTAGTCTCACGAGCTTCAAGGGGAAACCTAACATTTCAGGTGGTATTCAATATGCTTTCTGCTTAGTTTGTCAAACGCTTTTTTGAAATCTATAAAGAAGCAACGTAGGGAGATGTTGAATTCGTGACATTTTTTAAAAATTGTGTCAATTGTTGATCTTCCTAATATAAACCCGCATTGGTAGTCTCCGAAAATCTTTTCTGCGTAGACATTAAGTTTTTTATACAGGATGTTTGAAAGTATTTTGTAGTTGGTACTTAGTAGGGAAATACCTCAGTAGTTTTTACAATTGGCTTTGTCGCCTTTCTTGTGTATGGGTACGATTAGACACTCTTCCCATCCAGTTGGCATCCGTTCGTTAGACCATATTTTTATCATCAGCCGATATATATCTTTATGAAGCTCTGTTCCACCATATGTTCTTGGAGCGAAGGACTCTCCATAATCTTTTTAGCAGTGTAGAAGTGTAATATAAATATTATATTAATATTAGTTTAAATTTTATTTTATTAAATCACGTACCGATTATATTGGTTGTACTTAGGTTTTTTATAAGACAATTTTCAAGTTGTTAGTTTTAAGCCCCCAAAGGGAACCTGTCCTGGAACCCATCTAATTGTGAGCTTGTTTCTGGCACCTAATTTGTCAAGTGCAGTTCTCACTTCTTTAACCAGCCTTGATGTGACCTTGGCTCTGCTTATTGCCTTTAACGCTGCTTGACTGTCAGAAAGGATGGAGATTTCCTTGTCGTGATAGTTCTTTTGCAGATTGAATTCTGCACACCTTCCAATAGCACAGACTTCAGCTTGAAAAATGCTGGTGTGTCTGCCTAGTGACTCATGATATTTAGTCCTGGGTCCTACTACCCCCAGGCCACTTCCTTCATAGGTGACGAATCCATCCGTATACCACTTTATTGTCTGTGGTTTCATTGGGTGAATTGCCCAAAGAGTTGTACTCTATGATAGATTGAGAGATTTCATTTCGGCCTCTGTTGAGTTTCGAACTGAAGAACTTTGTTTTCTAAATTACATTTAACAACTACCAATAACCAATATGCCTTATTCCTATCAATGTAGTGCCTTAAAAGATGTGAAAAAGGCAAAACAAATAATAAAAGCGGCAACAGCAGCTTGTTAGTTAAACTCAACGAGCCAAAAACTGTATTTAAGTCAAATTGAAGGGAATCCTGATGAAAGCCAAAATATAAAAAAAAAAGAAAAGCCCTAAAACAAAACCCCTTAAAAATCCCCACTAGCCCACTAACCACTCAGCTATGTGATTATTGGCCCTGGGTTGAAGTTGGCTAAAATGTTGGGTGTCAAAATAAATACAATCAATTTGATTGTGCCTTTTATTTTGTTGTTGATTCCGTTGTTGTTTTTGTTGGACCCTTGCGCAGACTTTCATTTGGTTTTTTTTATTGTTGTTATTTGTTTTTGGCGTTGCCATAGATTGATAATTTAATTCAATCTCTGTTGTCAATGTGAGTAAATAAAGCTGCCACTATGTCAGCTATCGACTGACATTTGCAACATTTTGTGGCTGCGGTTTGTGTTGTGACTATCTGAATGTTAATTTCAAATAATGCTACCAGTCACGTCGTTAACAATGAAAAAAAAAATACATGCATATATGCACAGTAGTTGGCAAAAGTATTGTGACTTTGTAAATATATTGCCGAGTAATTGTAGCGTTACTTTAATAGTCCCAGCTGGATGTTTCTAGAACTTTAACTAAAAATTTTACACAAATCATTTCTTTATGAAAAAGTATAGTATATTTTTTTTTATGGACAAAATTGAGAGAACAGCATTTCAAAAAATATTCAACCCTTAGTTAAACCGATATTTTTATATTTTATTTGTGCTCCAATATTGGGGTTATTTATAAGAATGCAATGTGAACTACGATTTTTTGGAAGCATTTGTTTGAGCATATTCGCTCTTGTTGATTTTTTGGTCTGTTAGTCCCAAAACGGCATCAATGTTTTGATATTGTTTTTCTTTTTTTCGGTTCGTTTGCGCTTTCTATTCGCTGGTATCGCTATTTTTTTCATAAACGACTTATTTTTAGTATTTTAGTATTTGTTCGTAGAGTCAGTTTACGCATACAATTTATCGCGATGGGTGGCCGAAAAGAAGTGCCTATAAATATGCGACAATTAATTGTTCAAGATCACAAAAACGGATTAAGATTACGCAAATCGCTGAAAAATACTCGATGTTGAAAACTTGCGTCAAAAAAATTTGTCAAAAATTCACAGAATCACGTCAACGTAGTAATTTGACGGGCCGCGGTCGCAAGCGTGCCTCAACCATGTTCGCCAAATCAAGCTAAAATCGAATACTTCGAGCTCGGAAATCAAGGATCAACCCAATTTAAATGTTTCTACCAAAACAATTCGGCTTAGATTGCATGAAAATAATTCACTAGCCGGGTGTCTATGAAAAAACCAGTCATATCACCGAAAAACAAAGAGAAACGATTGGAATTTGCCAAAAAATACAACGACAAGCCATTGTCCTTTTGGAAAACGTTTGTTTGGAGCGATGAGAACAAATTTGAACTCTTTGGTATGAAGGAACGTCGAAAGGTGTGGGTCAGGGCTTGATTTTGATGGCCTTGTGTCGGCAACTTGCATTAAATAAATGGAATAATGGACGCTCCACATTATATTCGAATTCTTGAAGAAAATCTCAATGAATCGGAGGAAAAAATGGGCATTGGCGATCAATGTGCTCGAATGGCCAGCCCAAAGGCCTGATTTGAATCCAATTAAAAATTTATGGGCCGCACTTGACTCCAAAGTTCCCCCTAGTTGTCGCACGAATAGAGAAACGTTCTTTGCAAATCTTCGAACTGCCTGGGATGAAATTCAGCCCGATTTGTTGAACAAATTGGTCGAAAGTATGCAGCACTGGCTTTCTGCTGTCATAAAGGCACGCGGTGGAAGCACAAAATACTAAAAATACCTAAATATGAGACATTCCATGTTTATGTCTAACAAAAATGTCCTCTCAATTTTGTCCAGCCAAAAATGGCCGCATTTCAGAAAACACCAAAAAAAAACCAACATATGCCAAAATATTAAACCATTTTCATTTTGAAGCCCTTACTAACAATAAGACAACATAATACAAATCGAACAAAATACTAAGCATTTAGTTTTCTTATTTAACCTGTCCTCTCAATTTTGTCCATGACTGTATATATCAACAAATTTTCATTTTATTTTTTTAATAATTTTCCGCTAAACCGACTTTTTTTTACTATACTATAAAGAAAGGGCCTAAAGGACATATTTTCACAAATAATTAACATAACTATCCCCAATGTCCCAATAATTTGTGAAAATAATTATCTCTTTACGAAAAATTGGCTGCTTTCTGACTGTTGGTTCCCTTGGTAAAAATTGTATTTACAATCATATTTATTATGTAGGTAACAAAAAACGTTAATTTTTTCATACATAATTAATTGTTAACTAAAAATTTGACATGATAATAAAATTGTTAATATTGATTATTGATGGAAATATTAAAAAAAAAACACTAACAAAAGTATGCCTTTATGTGTGAAAATACTTTTGTCGACCATTGTGTTTTTGTGTGTATGTAAAAGACCGCAGCTAATCGACAGGCAAACCGCATAGCCCCCACACAGACACAACAGATACAACAGACACACAAACAATGCTTAAGCTGGTAATTTGTTTTCATTTTGTTTATAATTTTTTTTTAGGTCTGTTTTGTTTTAAACATCTCATTTACGGTGGACAGCTGATTTCACTAACACACATACACCCGTGCTCTTCTCTCTCTCACACCAGCACACACACGTACAGTGACATTTATTATGCCTGGCTATTAAAAAGCTTGCAACACTGTTTAAAAATGGCGGCACGTTTTTTTTATGCTTAACAATTACATGCATACATACTACTCACTCTACAGGGGTGATACTTTTACAAATCGAACGGAGTTGGCGAAAAAAAAGCATTTCACACGCTTGGAAATCTTTTCTTTAGATCATATACAAAATATATACTTACATATACATAGTTTTTACATATTTTGGCATAAAAAAAAATAAATGTCAGATATGAGATATACCTACACAAATAACTGTGTAAAAAAAAAATTGCTTATCTTTATTGTTTTTGATTTTGTATAGCACAATTATATATCACAGGTGCCCTAAAAGGTGCCCTTAAGGATGCCAAATGCTGGGCGGTCTTGGGATATGGACACTCGTCCATTCTATTCTATTACTGATTATTGTATACCTATAGAGTATACCTCAACGCTTTTCAACACCACTATCCCATTTAGGGAATCGTGGATGGAAAGTCAACCAGGTGAAAGGGACTGCATTAACTTCTTTACGGATGGCTCCAAGCTCAACAGCCAAGCTGGGGGCGGGATCTTCTCGGAGCATCTAAATATTCAGCAGTACTTCCGACTTCCGAACCACTGCAGCATTTTTCAAGCAGAGATCATTGCCATAAATGAGTCTCTAACCTGCTTACGCAACACCGGCTTAGAAACCGGTGCAATAAATATACTTCACTACTTTACTTCAAGCGCTATCCTCCAACTCAACGACAGTCAACAACTGCCGCAGTTCTATTCAAGAGATGGCAAAGCAGTTTGTTATTAACCTCATTGGGTACCACCACACCAAAATATTACAGGCAACGAAATTGCAGCAGAGTTGGCCAGACACGGCACAACCACTACCCTTCTACCGGATAAGAACGGATATCCGTATGAGTTGGCCTCTTTCAAGCTACAAATTAGGGAAAAATTTAGTTCACATGACCAAAGAATGCGGAACAATACACCCCATTGTAAACTCAGTTGCCAAATATGGCTAAAAATGGACGCAAAACGCTCCTCCAAGCTATGCGGACTAAATCGTGCACAGTGCTCGGCGGTTATTAGAGCGATCACTGGACACTGGCTTGTCGGGGTACATGCAGCCAGACTAAATGGTCCGAGCAATGACTTTTGCAGAAGCTGCAAAGATGAGCAAGAGGTAGAATTGGTAGAGCACTTCTTCTGTTCCTGCGAAGCTCTGAGCACGCGCAGGAAAAAGTATCTGGGAAACTATTTCCTCCACAATCTAGCAGAGCAAGAAACTATTTGCCTGAGGAAGATTGCAGGTTACATCGTAGCAACAGCTGGGACTCCTTCTAAGTTTTTCATAAAGGAAAAAGGGTAAAAAGTTACAGAGATCCGTGCTGTAACACAACGGGCCAGTCTAGGCCTAAGTGTGCTGGACTAAGCCAGCGGCCGCTTCAACCTAACCTAACCTATTGTTTTTGTAATTTAACATTGAAAATTATTTTAAAAAGAATGTTCAGATATAATCTGTGTTGCCAACTATGCGTCACAGCAAAGGCAATGAGAGTTCTGAAGTTTAATAAGTAAGTACATAATATTTTCTAAAAACATCGCTGCTTTTTTTCTTTGTCATATGATGACCTTGCGCATATCATTTCCAAATATTTTTCTGACAGCAGATAATTAGAGCACCATCCAAAGCTATTAGAAAAAGAAAATTGGAATCAATATATGAATAATTAAATGGTATAACAGATGTATCAGAGTGCATCTAGTACCTCCATTTGTAATGAGCTTCTTACTTAAATTTTTACCAAAATTCCCTCTCAATGTTGCCCATCCCAAAAATTAAGTTATACGTGCTGAGTCCTTGTAATTCCATACTTCCTGAAACAAAAGATTAAGGCAGTCAAGTGTTTAAAAATCCTTTTTTGAAGCTTTAAATAAATATTGTAATATGCGCCTATAATATATAATAAACATATTTATTTATTCAGAGGGATTCAAAAAAAGCTCAGTTGACTAACTTTTACTAATCCGCGTGTCTAGCCCGATGGGTGCACTTTTTTAGGCTCACATTTGGTAACTCTTATCTTTATAGTATAAATTTACAAAATTAATATCGCTTTTGTAAGTATTTTGGTGGGCCAACCCATAAGCACTTAGTAAAAAATCTTATCATTAGCCAGAGATATTGTTCACCTTTTTCGAAAAATATTAGAAATGTAACTCGAAAAATAACATTTTGTTTTGTAAACAAATCAATTTCTTAAGTGTCTAAAGTAACAACTATTGTTCAGTTTGTAAAAGAATCCCCCACATACTACGTAACTTGTCGCTCCATTCATGTTCAATACATATACAATTTGTCACCCTGTCTCATCCTCCAAAATTTTTTATTTCTTATCCTTGAGTTGCCCCGTGGCAAATACAGCAAATTATATTTTGGCACGTGTTCCTGTCATAGAAAATCTTGCTTCAATTTGTTGAAAAAAGTGCGCATACTTTTCTGGAATATTTGATTAGCTGGCAGGCCTAACTAATATATACTTTATATATATACCTACTGTATACTATATTGTCGCCACATTGTTGTTGCTACAATCATTATCAAATTATGAAAAGGCATTGTTAGGTTGTAAGTATGTATATAAGAAGAAATTTACTAAACTAAATTGCTGTCATAGAAATTATTATTGTTGCATTTCCAGGCAATTGTGTACGTCTGGAGATGAATAATAAAATAAATTGAATTTTTTTTAATTGGCTTCAAATAAAATATTAGTATGTACTTTAAATATTTGCGAATAAATATAGTTGTGTTAAGTAACATATATTACGTATACGTAATATGCGTAAAACATGCTGAATGGTAAAAACAAAGAAGCAGATGAAGGTGAAAAGTATGCAGAGTCATTGGAACGCCATATTAAAACCAAATGCAACACTGAAAACTCAAAAAAAAAAAATACTGAAGTGTCTTATATTAACATATTTTATTGTTTACATGCGTTCGAATAATTATTTTTTTGATTCAAAATGCTTTTTTGTTATTGATTTAATTTTTAAAATACATAATTTATTTACATATAATCTGTTGCGGATCCACGGGGGTGGTTTTCGGGTCCGGACCCCTCCCCCCCACCAAAAGTTGGAAAAATGGGTTGAAAGTCTATTGCAAGTTCTTCCCCCCCCCCCCCAAGACGAAATCCTAGGTCCGCACCAGCATAGAATTATATTTTAGTATGCCAAAAATGTTTAATTATGATAACTTTTTGCTAAGTTACAGAGCTTTAAATAATAGTTTATATTTGAATTTTGTTCCCTCTATAAATTTTTTAAAATATGAACTGCTATTGCGGTAAAGAACGCCTCGCAGGGAACAAAGATTCTTCTCCTTATCTTCTTCAAGGCAAACTAGTAGGCAGCGGACTCCGGCTCCTGCTCGCTTCGTTCGCCAAAAACGACTTGCAGGGGGAGCTGCTGAAGATGTGAATAACCTTATCAACAATGCTAAAGCAGCTTTTGGTCTACTAACTAAAGTATGTTAGACACGGCCACCAAATAACGTACATATATTCATATCAAACATAAAGTCCGTATTACTCTATGGCTGCGAAACCTGGTAAATGACTGCAGTCTTGGCAGGTAAGCTTTAGGTGTTTATAAGCCGCTGCCTAAGACTTATACTGAGGATATGGTAGCCAAGGAGTATCTCGAATTCAGAGCTTTTGAGCAGGTGCGTTGAGGAGTCGGTTTCGATTCAAATATGGCGTCGCAAATGTAAATTGATTGGTCACACCTTACGCAAACCAACAGGCGAAATCCCGAAAGAAGGGTCAGACAGGCATCCGCAAGGTAGAGAGGGCACCCCAGAACAACTTGGCGCCAGACGCTGGAAGGGAAAATTAAAGCTTCTGGAAAAAGCTGAACGGAAATAAAAGCGATTGCGAAAACCAAAGAAAGCTGGAAAAAGTTCATCGAGGCCCTTTGCTCCAAGTAGGAACCTAATCCAGGACACTAACTAACACATCACGAAACGTTGATTTTATTTTAAACCAAACCTCCTAAGCCCGCAACCAAACCTCAACGTGTTCAAAAGGCTTGGCAAATAATAATAATGTTTTTCGGAAAAGTGGCTACAGTGCATCCAAATGTCGCACCGACTGATTCTAATGTTTTGGTTTATTTTTGTTTAATATTTTTTGAAATTTTTTTAAAAAAACACAGTGCTGAGCTCAAAAATAAATGTTAAATAGCGCATAATTCTTCGTACAGCAAAAAATTGTTGAAACTCAGATACTTAGACCTACTTGATACTATATGTTGAAAAGCATTTCTTTGAAATTGTTGCTGCAAATAGTAGTACCCAGAGTCTGCAATTTTCGGCCGACTTAACATTTGGTTTCTAAAAATTATGCTTAAAGAACTTCAAGCCTATTCAAATATTTCTACATCCAATTATCAAAACCGGCAAAGCATCTGCAACACACTCTATATTGATTGCAGGCATTTTTACAAAGCCACCTTTTAAAGTGTGAACAATAGAACGACAAAAATAAAATGAAGTAAAATAAAATAAAATGCATACCAAACATATAAATAAATATAAATAAAAAGCATAAAGTAATCATGTCACGTGCGAATTGATTGAATTTCTTTTGACGCCATTTTGTTGCGTACAAAACGTCATGTCTGTAGACTTTTCTTGGTTTTTCATTTCGTCTACAGTTTCGCCTGGCAGTTCAATGAAAATGGCGTCTGTACATTGTTACCCTGCCACCGAATCCCGCCCACTGTGGCAACACTCACTCATCAATTGCGGCACCAACGTTTCGTTTAATGGCGGCAGACAAAAGGTATTTAATTTAATGCGTGCCACTTGTGCAGGTAATTTGAGCTATAGCCATGTGAGTATGTGTATATGTTTGTGTGTGAGTGAATCAGTGGTGTGGATAGCTTTTTGAAAAGGGGGATATTAGTATAAGATATCATACATTATTCTACAAATGTTCGATTGTCAAAACTATCTTTAATCTGACACAATATAAAATGAAAAAAATTGGTAAAAGTATTTTTTTGATACATGCATTCTTGAAAAATTGTTGCTTACTTATTCATAAGTAAAAAAATCGCGATTTCACAACTTTAAAAAAAAAAATATATTTTGTTAGGAACCCCTGTCAAGCACGAAGTTGCGTCCGCTTACCCATTTTCAAGGTAAACAAACCTTGGACCTAGCCTTAAATTAAGTTTTAAAATAATGAAATTAAGCTCAAGATCACTTCTTGGCCTGGCCTGTGCCTTAGTTCGAAAAAAAGCCCTAAATCGTAACAAAAGAAACGGTAATTCAAAAAAATCGAAGAAGGCTCAAACTTCCCGGAAAAATAATCCAATCATTTGAGAACACGTATGTAAAATTTCATCACTCTAAAAAAATAATTATGGAAATGACAGAGTTTTGGCCAAAATATGAAAATCTGGACCCACAGTGCACTGTTACAATAATCACCATTTGGATTGTATCAAAAATCTCTATCAAGTTAATTTCTAAGCAGCCTTTCTTTTCACTGAAGATCAGTCTGTTTTTTCAAAAGAAAATTAAGAAAGCCGGGTGACTTACAGGAGAAATCTCTTTTAATTAAATATTCCAAATCCATTACAATTATTTCTGCGTCGAATTTGAGTGGCATTTATAAAAGATTTCAAGAATTCAGCAAAAACCGTCTAAAGACATCTGCTAAACGCTCAATTACCAAGCTTATTAAACAATTTTTCGTTGACCCCCGTATCTACGCCACTGGTTTAAGTCATGTGTATATGTGATTCTTTTGTGTGTATGTGTCCTGACACACAAAACTTGCAGCCAAAAACGATTCTCCCAAAACGCTTAGCGAAATTGAAAAGCTAAGACTGGCACAATGCATGCAATCAAAAAAAAACAAAAAACTCGGGGTACTTACCCCGCCAGTAAAAAAAAATACAATCCACACTAACCATAACAAAATCCACCCGTTTAGGCTGTACGTGTGTGTGTGCAGCATTCGAATTGGCATTAAGCAATTTTTTGTCACAAAAAATCCCACGCGCCGAATGTTTTCAAACGAATTTTGAAATTATCGTTTTTGCTTGTCCACCTGAAGAACCTGCAAAAGCGCTCAACAAAATTGTCCAAGTCCGCGTCCACAGACACAAAAGCCAACATTTTGATGGCTTGGCTGTGACCATGCACGATTTTTTCGCCGAATTTCCATGCCCAGCATTTTTTTTTTCTTTCCCCACGGATAACTAAAACCATACAACTGTCATTGTTATTGTTTCAGTTGCAATGAAGGTGTCATCATATTTTTTCAATTTCATTCAGATTTTTTTGCTGCTTTCATTTATCCTTTTTTTTAACGTGTTGCAAGCCATTGATATATGTGCAAATGGATGTATTTGTGTGTTACGGAGTGGGCTCTTATGAATTTTGCAATGCGCTAACGAGAATTTTTTTGCTGAGAAAAGAAAGCATCGAAATTGTGGTCAATAGACAGCTTACGTAAATCTTTAAAAATTTGCATATGTGCTCTAAAGAAATTTAATGTATAAAACGTGGCAAGGTGGGCTTAGTAGAGGAATCTTTCGAATTCTGGGAAGCTAGAACTGACACAACTTTTAGTTCAATAGATCGCAAAAGCTTTATGTTGAAAAAATTCAAAGGAAAGGATATATGGGCTTCTGAACTCTTAGCTTAAAACATGCCAAATTTCAGAAAATTTTGGGAAAACATGATTCAACATAAGAAACTATTGACTCATACTTATTAATAATTTCCCTGACTGATAATTGTTTCAGTCGCCCCTGGGTGGGGCATGGGGATCTCTATTAATAACTATTCAAAGAAAACAGGAACCTACAGCTTATAGCCGAATCCGAACGGCGGTGTCTGGAAATAATAAAGATTTTCTTTGGCAAATAGCGTCTTTGAGCTAGCGATGCCAGTGCTACTGCCGGGATTCGAACCACCGACCTTCGGTTTGTAAAGCGAGAACGCTACCCCTACGCTACCGACGGCCACCTCATTCTTATTAAGGAGTTATATACATTTATGATGTTAAAAAAATTTAAATATTTCCATTTTCCCAAAGTACAAGCACTTGGTGTTTATTTGTTAAAAATTATGCAAATTGAGCAAAGTTTCTAATATACCAATCGATTACATTTTTTGCATGCTTCTTTGTAATCTCAAAATCTTATTCCGAAAGAAAGAATTTTCATTTTTTTCTTCAAATCCTAAATTTTACCTTGTTGATTTTAAATGAAGCATTCACCATAAATCATGCTCTCCGCCAGGGATGTCTGCAAAAAAGGTGTTTTCGAACGACGGCCGCATTACCCCAAGTTTTTGGAATTTTTTGAAATAAAATTCAGTAAAACGTTTTTAAACGTCAATAATTTTCATGGCAAAACAGATTTTTGAAAAACAGTTTGGCCTTTGGGAAGTCATTTCTGAAACTAGTGATTTATCAGCAATGTTTTTAGAACTTCATTTGTCAGAGTTATACAATGTCGCATAGTCATTATTTTGAAATATTTTACATATAATTCTTATGAGAAAATTGTCAACCAAATAAGAGCTATGACCGTTGCCCCAAAGAACTTTATTTTTAACGTGTGTTACGTGTCAGTCAAACACATTGCATTAGAAATTCCCGGAATATAGTATTTGGCGAAATACTTTTTCAATCATAAATAGCAACGACTGAAGCCAAAATTATTTTTCTAGTATCAACCAATTTTGGTTTTTTGACAAAAAATACTAATTTTTTGGAAATTTAAATTTTTTTGTTCAAGGACTGGCAATTATGATTTTAAATGATGTGTGAAAATTTCAAATGTATTTCCATAAAGAAAATTTTATAAAAACACAATTTTGAGATTATCGCTTCCATATTTTACTGTTTATATTTCAGACGAATTAATGGACTTACGTAGAATTGTCTACTTTGGGGCCAAAAAAAAGATTTGCGGATTTTTAAAATAATCAACTGGATAACATCAAGCAAGTATTATGATTACACTAGTTGACAGCAAAGTGTATCCTAATTTACAGCAAAGTGTATCCTCAACATGTTTTACTCGTTTCCGAAGTAAAATGCCACGCTAAAACCGAAAATGAATTCAAAAATTTTTTCATCGAACGGATTTCGAGATATTTCGAAAAAAACAATTTTCGAAATTTAAAAACAAGTGTATTTGCTTAAAGACAAATATCTCTGGTTGTGTCAAACTGTTTTTGATTAATTTTTTACCAAACTGTAGTTAATTGAATTTCCCATCGACATCACTTGGAACATATGCTTGTCAAATTTACGATTTGATCGTTATTTATCCATTCATATGAAATTATTCGTAATTTTCAGCAAATTTTTGAGAAAAATTCTATTTCGAACGTAAATTTAAAAATTTTATTCATGTTCAATCGATTACGAAGAAAATTAGTGATTGTTTATCAAAATCGGAGAAAAATTATGGAAAAAACGGAAATTTTTGTAAAAAGTACAAAAAGTCCTAAAATTTTTTCATAGAACGGATTTCGAGATATTTCGGAAAAACCACTTTTCGAAACTAAAAAAAAGTGTGCCTACTTAAAAGCAAATATCTCTGGTTCTACCGAACCGATTTTGACAATTTGTTTACTATACTGTAGATAATTGAATTACCTGTCTATTACACTTGCATGTTTTTGTTAAATTTACGGTTTGGACTCTATTTATGCATTCATATGAAATTTCTCGTAAGTTTTAGCAAATTTTTGAAAAAATTCTATTTCGAATGTATATTTAAAAAAATTGTTTCATACAGTTTTTTCATGGCTCGTAAAGTTTGATACAACCGATTTGATACAGTGCTTCGGAGTGTTAAAAAACTTCGGAACACCAAATTTGGTCACGATATCTTCAAAAACACGCGAAACAAAATCCGGTATATTGCTCAAAAACTCTTAAAGATACATATACATATTACCCAAATTTGGTCTCTATATTTTTAGAAACAAACGAATCAAAACAAATTTGGCACAACAAAAAACAGTTCTTTTATTAAGTTCAGTTTTAAGATATTTAGTAGTTCATTTTCTTTTGTTTTCCAATAGAAAAAAAAGTTGCAGAAATGTTTCGAGTAAAAACCAGTGTGTCAATGAAATATCTACCATAAGAGAGCGCTTTTTTTATAATGTTGCTTAAATTTCTTAGCTCATTTTCATTAATTCTCATGAGTCCAGTTTTTTATTCTTTGCTATATACACCGGTAGGGTTTCAGTAAAGAGCTAGAGAAATGTGATCCTCGTAAGGTGTCATAATTCATAATCACAAAAATTACACTAAATAATAAAACGAATAATAACTATTTTCGGATTAAGTGATTTCAGGTAAATCCGTCCTAAGGAATATATATTACGTTAGTGGAAAAAAAAAATTATAACAACTATAAGAAAACTAACAGTGAATTTTGAATAAAATGAGCTAGTAAATTAAAATGGAATGCATAAAAAACATTTAAGCAAATCTTCTAAAAAGGATAGGGATCTAAACTCAACTAAAACGTCTTAATTAATTTTGCGCCATAAGCTCGCTATATTAAAACTTGGAAAATTTTCCGATTAAACTTAAGCTAAATAATAGAAGTAGTATTCATCTTAGATTTATTTCCGTTTTTGAAAAAACTTTTTAAACGCCATATATTGAAAAAGGATGCCAAAGTCTATAAAATTCTCTATTGTATCTACGTGATAACAGAACTCCAATTATAATATAATTTTCTCATATTGTATCTTATATTATATGCTGCACTCTCTTCGCGTAGCGCCCATTGCCATTAATAGTGAAAAGAAGACAAAAAAAAGTTAAAAAAAGAAAATATTGCCAAAAAAAATGGCAGGCAACGAAAACGCGTAGAAAAGTCAGCAAAAATATGAGCGCATGTTTGAAGAAGAAAAAATGCTTGTTGCACTTTATTGCCCGGTTTGGGCCAAGCTATGCGAAAAAAAAATGATGGCAGCTATGCGAAAAGCAAAAGCAAAATGGCGGTTGCTCTTTTGTATGTATGTGTGTGTGTGTGAGAAAGAGAAAGTGCAAAAGGCAGAGCGCATGGAAGACAAACTAAAAATGGCGTACACTTGCAGTGAAAGCA
Organism: Chymomyza costata; assembly: GCA_018150985.1. Taxonomy (NCBI): domain Eukaryota; kingdom Metazoa; phylum Arthropoda; class Insecta; order Diptera; family Drosophilidae; genus Chymomyza; species Chymomyza costata. The sequence goes on along the minus strand of JAECWU010000148.1, from coordinate 90,677 downwards.
CGAAAAACTCGTTACAAAAAGCGTTAGTTTTTCAATTATGGCGCGTAGATTAGTATTTGAAAGCAAACTCAACGCTGCATTGTGTATTTACGTGTGTGTGTGTGTGTGTGTTCGTCTGTATGAATGTGTTTGTGCGTAAATCTGCCACAAAAGTGTGCACAACCATTATTGGATTTTTGTGTGCGACGCTACTGAAGAAGGTGATGGCAAAAAACTTTACGACAGCAGCACAATAACTTTTGAATAAGAAAAACGAGACAACGAGACGTCGGTGGAAAACTTTACCAACTTCCTTTTTAGCTTCTTCTTTAGCTTGAATTTCTTTCCATTCAGCTTGTTCTTGCCATTTTTCTTAACATTCTGTTTGCAGTTGTGCCCAGGACTAAGGGTATTTAGAAGTTGTACAAAAGTTTTACAGCAACTTTCAAGTGTTTAGGCTGCATTGCAAATTAGCACGCACGGCAATTTTGTAGCTGCAGTTGAGCATGACGTATACGCTATGTTGTCTACGGCCAAAGGCAGGTGCCAACTACTACTACAACTACAATAGCTACTCCTTCACACAACGCTACTCCTTATCATAGATATTCAGTCCCAAAGGCATTGAATTCGAATGCCATCGGCAACACAAAAAGAAATGCTTGCATTCAAGAGCTGCCACACACATATGCACTGGGAGAAAAATGCCTGCATATTAAGGATCCTAAAACTAAGCACTTCAAATTTAAAATCATACTTAACATAATTTTTTAAAACTTACCAGGGCTATAAGCTACATATTATTTTTTGAAGATGCTTGCGCTCAAGGTCAAGAAAAAATTCGATCCTGGCCTGCTGTGATATATTTAAACATTTAGTCGTCTTTTTTTGATTAAGTGAATTAAGATTAATAATTGGTTATAGAAAAAAATTTCCCAAATTTTTACATTTTTAGTATTATAACACATTATTTTATGTCCTTCTTTTATCGAAAGCTTTAAAAATTATGCGGCTAATTTTACCTTTTTGCACAAAATATTAAAAAATGGAGCTTATTGTGTTCTCCTAAATTTTTTGATTGTTGATCCCTCTTATTTGATTCTGATTCCAATAAATGGTTGCAATGCGTTTTTGAAGAATTTTTATTTTTAGCCAGGTATTAAGAAATGATATGTACATTATAAAAATAAAAGCCGTGATGAAATTTGATTGATTGATACATTAATCTACAAAGAACAATAATCCCAAGCTCGCATAAAACGCATGGAATAAGATACGCTGCATGACAGGTTCCAACAACTTTCGCTTAAAGTTACAATGTTTTCGCGCAGTGTAGCAATGCAGACACATACCTACATGCATGCAAAGACATTGGAATACACATTTCTCTGATTTCCTTTTATGACTTTTCATTGTTGCTGCTGCAGAGGCTGCCCTTGGCAACGTTGTTGTTAGTGTCTTTCTTGTTGCAGTTGTCGTTCTGCACCGCCATTTTATTGTTCAATGAACGGACTTACGTGTGAACTACTAGGCGACAACAACTTATGCCATTTCCGTATCCGCCCGAGCACAAGCCAAGCAATGGCCAAGAAACGGAACACAATTGTGAGGTCATGTATGTGGCAAACAATAACGGCGATAACTTAGCGCGCTTACGGGAAAGACGCAGCTGTAAAGCAACATGGCAACAACAATGGCGTACTACGCGCAGACGGAAACGGAAGCGAAGTGTAACGTTGTCGTCCTGCAGGTACAAGATACACACATAAACTGCATAAGTATGTGTTTACCCCATGTGTGAGTGCCTGTGCGTGTGTGTGTGCTCGGCCTTTGAAAATAAAATTAAGTTTTTGCGCTTTTACTTAATGCGCTTTTGGACCGTGACAAAGAAAAAAAAAAACGAATTATTTATTTCAAAAGTTAAGTTTATTTTGTTGAAAGAAAATATGTCTGCTGTCGTCTTTTGCTTTGACTTTTGTATAGGTGTTCACCAGTAACAACACAAAAAGTGTTGCCACTGCGACGTCTACAATGGTGCACGGTGGTCGAAATTGTTAATGCAGTTAAGTTTACTATATACATATTTCAAAAAAATTTTTGATTGTCAATATGGGTATTTTTTTAGTAATATCGCTTTAATGCTGTTGATAGCCTAAATTTTTCATTTTTATTGATTAATGACAAATTTGAGCTTCAAAACATAACTAACATAGTTTTTCCCAGTTTTTGCCAGTCCAGTCTTGCGTCCAAAAATTAAAAATTACCAAGTCATTTGTTTTTCATTATCATCATCACTAGCTTTACAGTCTTGGGCAGACCATAGCTTCCGCAACTATTCCTCACCTTCTCACCATGTTCTTCGATCGACCGCTTTCATTAAAGACACCAAGGGAACGAAGATCATTTTCCACTACATCTAGCCATCTTTTCTTTGGAAATCATTTCTTTTTAGCTTAAGAAAATCTGTATTACACTGGTACTACCGCATTTGTCATATCGAACAATAGATGTTGACCCATATAATTTTTGCATTACATAGTCAATATTTCCTTCAATAAAATGAAAAAAAAAAAAAAAAATTCTTAAATCCAAAAAATACTCTGAGCATTTCCAAACGATTTTTTGATACCATTAAAAAAAAATCGAAAGTAGCTCAAATTAATGCTTACTATTGGCAAGGCGATTCCAGAATTTTTTAATTGCAAAATTTTTGAAGGAACTGTTGTTGCCTTGAGCTTTTGAACTAATGACGACGGCATATAAACAAAAAATATTTTTGAATTAAATAAAAGTTTCCTAAAATAAAATTACTAATAAAATATTTTTAATTTGAAAGGGATTAAATCTCAAACGCAAAACTTTTCAGATATCTTAATATTTGTAGAAAAATTTTGAAAAACTGAACTTTTAAATCAATGACTGCGATTTTTAAGACTAATGATCGCTTCATAATTAAAAAAAATTTATAAAATTTCAGTTTTTAAACTTATCATTTATGGCTACAAGAATCGTGCTTTTCACTTTTTTTAATTGTGACTAAATATTTTTTAAACATTTAAAAAAATATAAAAATTAAAAATTATAATAAATTTATTATTAATTATTTCTTCTTTATTATGTTCAAATTTTTGATGTCTTTTAACAACATTTTTGTATCCAATTAAGAAAAAAATCTTTTAAAATTGTCCGTTTAATTTTTTATAACATTGTTGCACCAAATTAGTTTAATTCATATTTACATCATTTAAAAAATGCTAGTTGACACATTTAAGGGACATCCAAAAAAAAAAAATTTTAATTTTTTTTTAAATGCGTTGGTTAAAAAAAAAAAATTTTTAAATAAAAATAACCATTTGCAATGCAAGAAATTCTTTATTGTTTTTACTAATTAAGCTTATTGGGCAAAGATCTTAATTCATCTTTCATCGTGGTATGGTCTACCCATATAATTTTGGCCATTCAACTGTTATTTTTTTTTTTTATAAAAAAAGAACCCTCTAGTTTAGTAAAGAACGAAAATAAGTGAAGCGGGCCACTTTTTAAGTCGACCTCTTCGATTTTAATGATTTTTACGTAATAGATTAATAATAAAAATAATAATTTCTTTGTTTTTACGTCTCGCTATTGATACATTTTTTGTTTAGAAAAACATTTTTTTTTTAGAAAAATGTTTCCAGCAAAATTTTTAAAAACTGTTTTCTAAAAAATTGTTTTTAGAAAAAAATTTTCTATACATTTTTGTATTATGAACTAATTTTTAAGAAAAAATTTTCAAAAATTGGAGACCTCTAGTTTTGTGATTTTGTTTATATCTTTCAGTTATTATTTACTATTTTCCAGTATTGACCAACTAGAAAATTGTGTTAAAAAGAATTTGCATTACTTTTAGTAATAAAATAAATTTTTATTTTAACTCAAAATATACATTTTTTTTTTTATTTTTTAATAAAATGGGTCACCGAACTGTTTTAAAAATACAGACATAATATCTCGAATATACTTTGAATAATATTTATATACCTACAACTAGATCGGCCATTTTGACTACTGTAGGAAGGCTGCTGTCTCTGCCTCTGGCTCCTTTGCCTCTTTGTCTGCTCTGCTCCTTGAAAAAGTTTTGTATTTGCCCTGACACTTAAAAAGTCGTAAAATGCACATTCAACATAAAAACCGCAGTTTGAAATTATGGCCTCACTGCAACAACTTTTATGTATCTGTATTAGTGTAAGTATCTGCGTGTGTACGTGTGTGTGTATTTGTATCTATGTGTGAGTGTGTGGGAGTCGACTCTTTCTTTTATCATATTTTCCACTTTGAAGTTGGCCATTGCTTTTATCTTTAATGCATTCTACGTGCACTTTGCCACTTCATTTTCACTAAGCTTGCAGCGGCCATTTTGTTGCAAGTCATGGCTCCCAACTCACAAACTTATGTTCCTCTTGTTTATTTATAAAGCAAAGTTTTGAACACACTCTGGCCATATGTTTATGAACTCCTTATTGGGTAATATGATGATCAAGCTTTATATTATGACTTTGTTATGGTTTTATTGGGACATTGGGTTAGTATGGACTGAATGCAAATAAGAACAATCCAAGCATGCCTGAAAAATGATTTGATTTGTGAGTAAGTTGGAAAAGATTAACTTGTATACAAAAAATTAATACGTAATACCTACTATAGTTGTACCTACAAATTAGGTCTTCACAAAAAAAAAAAAACTTTTTAAGAAGATTCTGTTATATTGTGCTTATTAATTGTTTATATAAGAAATTTTCCAGAACCGTTTCATATTATTATTATAATAAATAAAAAATAATTGGTACCTATCTTCTTCTTTTATTCCTTTAACTCCTTGTGGAGCATAGGGTCTCTGTAAAACATCTAAATCGTATCCGGTTTTTTGCCCATTGCTTCACTTCCCTCCGGGAACGTCCTGATTCTTCAGTTCGGCGGCATGTTGTTCTGAGTCTACCTCTTCTTCGGTTGCCCTGTAGTTTCCAACCAAGGGCCTGACGACAAACATCATGTGGTGGCTTTCGCAAAGTATGCCCAATCCATCCCCATTTGCGACTGATAATTATGTAGGATATCGGCTTCATATTGTATCGCTGCATCAGCTCAGAGTTGCTGATCGTGTTGGGCAACCACATTTTCAGAATGCGTCGGAGACCTCTTCCAACAAAGGCTTGTAGTTTGCTAAGAATAGCTTCTGTTGTTAGCCAAGACTCACTCCCATTAAGTAAAATGGATAGCACATTAGATTTGTATATCTGGATTTTCGTGTTTGTCGACAGAAAATTGAAATTCCAGATCTTACGGAGTTGCGCGAAAGCAGCTGTGGCTTTAGCCACTCTGGCTTCTATGTCTGCCTTTGCGCCACCGTCTTCGGCTATGACACTGCCAAGGTAGGAGAAAGATTCCACTAGTTCGATGCGCTCATTACGTAGTCGTAAAAATTCGTCATGGCTGTTGGCGTTCACTTTCAATGCCTTTGTTTTTTCCACATTTACCTCGAGACCGTGCTTACCAGCTTCTCCGACTAGATCGCCCAGTTTACCTTGCATTATGTCGAAAAGAAAGGAAACAGACATCGTCGGCCTACTCTAAATCTTCAAGCTGCTCTGAAAACGTCCAGGGAATGCCTCTCGATTAGAAATAGAACCGGACGGACTTTAGAGTTCGTTGAAAAAGGTGCAGACAAGCTTCCGTTGTTTAGAACCCTGCATTTGAAACCCTCATAATGCGCCTTTATAAAATTGATTAGGCTCAGGGGAATTCCAGCTTTATGCAACGCATTCCAGATGGATGAGCGATGCACACTGTCGAAGGCTGTGCGGAAATCGATGAATGTCAGTTGGAGAAATGACTGCCATTCGTTGACTTGCTCTACTAATATTCGGAGTGTGCTCTGGTCTATGCAAGAGCGGTTTGTTGATACCTATATATATTGAAAATAAATCAAATTTTTTCAAAATATCGAGTGTACGTACGCAATGTAGTTTTACGATAAAAGATGGCGTGGCTAGTTCGATTGAAAATGTTGTACAAATGTTATACGTGCTATCATTATAAAATCTACTAAGTTTCAACTTCATCTGCCTTAGGAGTCCATAACTTAGGCTTAGTTATCCCAGCTCCTACACCTTCCAAGATATAGAAGTTCATACAGGCACACAGACGAACGTATGAGCATCAATTTCTTTTATCCTCCTGACCATATTGGCGTTAAGTTTGTGCAGTCTCCGACGTCTCCTTTGCTGTGTTGCATACTTACATTAGCACAAGCCTAACCTAGGGTTTACCTAATTTTACAGGATATAAATAGGGTTTTCAGAATGTCAAAAAGTTAAAATCGGAAGGGCTGTTTCAAGTCGATCCAAGGTTGATAAAATACAGTATCCCCACATATATGTTTTAAGCGTTACCTTAATCCTTAATCATACAACTGCTATAGTAAGTTTAAAATGCCTAATTTAAATAAAATTAGCTTTCTGATGATAAACATTAATGTTAAATGTACCTTGACACCTTTCCATTAATATAAATAACTAGACCAAACATCAATGAGATTGCACCATAACAATTGCTCTAACTTTATTTTGCTATCATCAGGCAAGCCCCTAAAGCCCGATACAACAACCAATTAGCGTATTAACAAGTTCTAACAAAAAAATTTACCAGGTGAAATCAATTAGCGGACAGGCTTCAGTAAACTCAAACAAATTAATTGCAATAAAAACAAACAACAATTCCGGATTCAAAAACATTAGCTCAACAAGGAGTGTAAAACGAGAATGAAAAAGAACCGAACCAAACCGAAGCAGCTAACCTGTCAAAGCAGCAACAAAAACCAGAGTATAGAACCAAAACGAACCACAGCAAAAAAGATTTAGCAGTAGTAACCACACAATCTGTTCAGCCATTGAAATAACCAAACACCTGAACCGCACCGAACCGAACCGGACCGAACCAACAAGCAACTTTATGCGCAGTTAAAAGTAAAGTTTTCAACTTCATTTACTTAAAGTTGGGGTACTGTCCGAACCCTGCTCCTCTCTTAGGGGCTTACCTTACTGCTTGCTATCAGCTTAATTCGCTGCTGACCTGTAAAAAATCAAAAACAAAATACATAAAAATAAATAGAGAGGGGGGGGGTACACTGGCGTAGATAGCCTTGTGCAATGGGGGATCTCATATTGTGTTTATTTCCTATATTTTTTTTTAAGTTTTGTTTTTGCATCCTTAAAATCATTATGTTTATGGTCTAAAAAGAGTTAGAAGAATTGGTTGTGGTTCTTCATACGCCTAGACATTGGCTATAAAATTTGAAGTGCACTAAAGAAAATAAAAAAAAATTTTTTAGTAGCTCTTTGGATTATTATTATAATTTGTATTTGGATGATCAAGCTGTATGAAAGTTTAATATTTTGTTTTAAGATAGTTTTGCTAGATCCTATGATCATAGTCGGACACATGTAGCCTTTTACTCTTCGAACTATTTGATCTATATTTCAATGATGTCTAAATTTTATTGCAAGTTTTTATAAATTTCTTTCAAGATCTGAGCACGAATTAACTTTTACGTTTCAAAACAACTCCGTTTTCTTAAAAATCAATGATTTCCATACATGATCTAAAGCTATGGCCTTACAGTAAAAAGAAGTAAAATCTTCGCAGAATCAGGCACACTATTAGAATTACAGGAACTAAAATCAACACCCTTTACGTAACACGTAATACCCTTTACGTAACGTAATTAAGCTTTTTCAGATCATCACCCAAATGTAGAAAAAGAACCAGATCAAAACCACATGAAGTGCCACGAGATACCTAAAAACATCTACCAAAGCGCTATCAAAGCTATTGGTGAAGATGAAAAGACCCCAAGGCAATAGAGTGTAAGGCATTCGATACCTCTAATGTCACTGATATCATCTGTAACATCCACCAAAGCGCTATCAAAGCTATTGGTGAAGATGAAATGTAAACAAGGCAATAGAGTGTGCGCCATTCGATACCTCTAGTGTCTCTGATATCATCTCCATCTCCATCTTAGAAAAAAGAACTGTTCCAACTTGAAGTTCGAAAATGCTTAAAACAAGATTTGTTCGATCTACAATTTATGATAATTTTTCGTTGTGTATTACTCTTAAATGAGGAATAAATTACTCCCAAACTAGGTCCGCGCGTACACAGAGCGCTGCCACGACATGAACTTATCAGCCGCATGATTTTTTTGTATGCTAATTTTAGCATCAACTTATGCACGCTGTGTACGCGCTCTCACAGTGTGTTTGACTTTTTCGCGCTGATAATTTCATGCCATGTAAGCTCATGTCAGCTCTCTGTGTACGCGCAGCCTAAGCATTCCAAATGAACGTTCTTTAAATGAATGCGGGCAATTCGCAATAATTCTTAATGAATCATCTCTTATGAATCTTCTCTTATGCTTTCATTTAAAGCACTCGTTTTCAAAATCATTTTATTCGGCCGTGCAAAGAAAAACGAAAACGAACAATCTTATTCGGATTCGATTTTGCGTGCTCCCAATTCCACATTTTTTGCTGTCGCCATCTACTTATATTTCCTTTACTCTTTATATACACAGCTCTTCATCTTTAGAGGGAAATTATCCACGACGCGTGTTGAAAGATGAATGATGGTGCTCTGAAGCCTATCCAAACCATGTAAGTACAATAGCCCAATACTGCTTCCATCAAAGCACTCCTCCCCGTTGTGCTGCAGCCCCTTACCTAAATCTTAATAGACTATGTAGATATCCCTTACAGATAATATCCGAGCTCGGAAAACCTAAATCAAAAATTACATCATACCGAACAATCACACGATAGGGCTCCGCTCAAAAATTTGTACAACAAAATTTTTTACAAATTTCGCTTGTTGACTTCCACAAACCAAATTCGTTGGACCTGTTTATTATATTCATGAATTTATATTATATGCCGTCAATGTCAACAAATTTTTCTCCGAACGTATGAAACTGAAATCGATTTTATCAGGTATTTGTTTTTTGAAGGGCTGAGTGCCATATTCCAATCGAACGGCTTCATTATCTTTCCAAATCGATACGGATAATTCAACTAGGCGTAATCTTAAATATTCCAAACCATTTAGGTGGCTTATCGAGCTTTTTAACATCCTCTACATCAGGCACATGAAATTTTATTGCATCTGCCTCCAAAAACAAAGTTTTTTTTGACGCCATAAAACTGTTTTGAATGCCTGCGATTTCGAATTTATATCCAGAGCTGAACCAATAAATGTTCCTATAGGTTACTTTTAGATGTTCTTTGAGAAGATAATGTACATATGAGATGAAACAGGCGCGGAAAGAGCATGGCGTGAACGTTGGGATGCTGAAGGTTTACTTGGGCCAATTAAAGATGATAGGGATAGTAGCGAAGCACAATTTTGATTAGAATTTTGAAAAATGTCAAAAGACAGTGCAGATGCGGACATGACATGCGTCCATTCCCCTTAATTCAAAGGAATCTGACTTACAGCATCGTCATTCTCGTCCTGTTCTTCATCTGTTTTGCCAACCGTATCAACATCGAAATCCAATGATTCCAAAATATTTTCAATTACAACATGAATTGCGATGACAATTTATGTTTGCGATAACTTTTCATACCTCATCAGAGCATTTTTTACCAACAGGATCGCAAATAAAGTGTCCAGCACACAACGTACTAAACGATTTTATTTTTGGCTACTTGTCCAAAGACCGCATCTAGACGGGGTACACTTTTCCTTGAAAAATTCTTAAGTAAAAATCTATATCGAACAAAACATAATTTTTTGTAAGTCTAAACACTACTAATAATATGGAAATAATTTATTTATTTACCTACGTAAGCAAAAACAATTTTTTTATTTGTATTGCTTTTGATTCAGTTTTCAGAATAATTATTTTTGCTGTTTTTCACGAAATTTTAACTTTGACTGCCACTCACAGTCGTTGTATGCATTAGCCCGTACTATACAAACTACCCAAACTAATTTTTAGGATTCCCCATATTTATTAAAAAACTAAAATCGGGGAACTCTAAAAAAAATATCAAATTCCGTAGAGGGTTAGCAGTAGCATATACGCTATGATCTTCAGTAATTAGGTGCAACGAGCGTCAGCATCCACCTAACCAGATGACATCACATTCCTTTACACAAGCAAGGATTCAAATAGATAATTATTTTGGAAAATAAAACTAAATATGTATTTATTTCTCTTTACTTTCAAATAAAGTGTCTCTTGCATAATTCTGGTTTCGACCATGATAATAAATTTCATTAAAAACAAATATCTTTAAATAATAATGAATTAAAGTCGGACCCGACCGCCTTTGAGATCCCCGGTCGCCACAATACATTAAAAAAAATATATTTTTCGATGTCGATCTAGTTGATTTGATATGGTTCTTGGGTACTCAAAAAATATTTTGATTGCCGTACTTGGTTACGATAATCTTTATAAACAAAACGAATTACGCTCTTTAATATGTATATATTTTTTTTTTTTGACCGATCGGACCTCGGGGGGTTTAGTACATAAGAAACCGATTTTGATTAATTTGGGGAACTCCAAAAAACTTAAGAATGACGAATTTAGTTTTACTATCTGCCTAAATAAATAATTTTTTTGTATTTGAGTTGCTTTTTATAATGGGAGCTGCATTTAATGTCGATAACGAAAAAATAAAAAAAATTTCGCAATGTTTGCTCTAGCTGTTATCCTCTTTGACATCCAGACGTTCATAAGAACGAACCGATATATCTATATCAAATTATCGGGTTATCCTAATCATACTGTAGCTTGCTTTGAGGATCTACAATGTCTTATATTAGATTTAAAAAATCCAATTTTTCTTAATTTATTACAAATTCCAAAATGCTCACCTGGTATTTATCAATTCCTATATATAGCTCAATCCCTCCTATCTACGCCACTGCAACAAATACTTGGTCCTTTTTTTCGCAATGTACCTGCAACCTGTTGGCCTAACCGCTTAGCTTAAAAAACCAGCAACAACAAAAATAAAAACTTTTTTAATACCCAACGATTTGAGAATCCTTGTCTTAAGAGAGGGCATTGCATAGAGGAAGAAAGAACGCCATTGTAGGAGTAAGAGACTGCAAGTGTTGACCCGCCCAGTCGTAAACTCGCATAATCAAGGTAACGAAAACTTTGGTTTTCCTTTGCGCACATAACGGTTAATGGGGAATGTAAATCATGATTGAAAGACCCGCCGCGACGCGGTGCAAATGTTTTGACCGCCTTGACCAGCTTATCAGCATTGTGGCCAGCATATTGTTGGGTAGTTGGTGTGGTTGTTGATGTTGTTCTGCGTATGTACATATTAGCAGAACATTATGGAAATTATAACCCCAGGAACTCAGTCCTGGTTTATACATTATTTGTGATTAGCTGGGCAGTTCTTGTGCCTGAGCAGCCGTCGACAGGTGTTTAAATGAACTTTTAATGTATTTGGCAAACAATTTTCATACTATTGGCATGCTACTATTACACTTTCCGGTGAAGAGGGGTAGCAGTAAAAGTCAAATCAAGTGACAGCTGTCATTTTCCGTTACCAATTTAAAGTCTCAGAAAAGTTTTCATAAATGTTAATGGAGTTGGTAGATGCATATAATGTATGCGAATTTTAAATGGACAAGTACGTGAAACTAATTTCTTTTTTAAATTATGAGATACTTTGAAAAATTATGGGTCAAATACACTAAACTCAGTTTTTACACGGTAGATACTTTTCAAACAAAAAGGTGTAAAGAAAAACCATATCAAAATTGATATGAGGTAATGGTAAGGAACATTCTTAAAAAAGAATTAGAAAATTTCACTTTAAAAAAAAAAAAAATTAAATTCAAAATTATAATTAATTGTAATCAAAAAACTAAAAAAACTTTTAAGGAGCTAAGCTTAGACTAAAAAAAAAATAGTTTAAAAATATTCAGTAGTTTAGTCACAATTAAATAAAAACAAAAAGTACGATTTTTTAAATTAATCCAAAACGCGTTAAGTTCAAAAACTGAAATTTTGTAAACATTTTTTTATTTTACCAATGAATCGATCTGCACTATTAGTTTTTAAAAATAGGGGACAGTTTCAGTACCTTATGCAGCTAGACCTTTTACTACAGATATTGATAGCTTCCCAAAGGAGTGCAGACTAGTGCTGGAGAATCGAAGTTTAATATCGATGATCGAAGTTTAATATCTCTATATATCGATGTTGGCCAACAGAGATGTTTCTCCAGCACTACTAAACACCAATTTGATGAGAGCAGAAGTGCTGGAGAAACATCTCTGTTGGCCAACATCGATTTATAGAGATATTAAACTTCGATCATCGATGTACCACCACATTGCTAAAAGATATTGTTTTGTCAAATTTGTTTACGATTATATTTGCGTTAACAAACGAATTTTGCACGAAAAACGTTTTTTTGACCGATCCGTCCTATGGGGGCTATATGATACAGTCAACCGATTTTGATCGAATTTGGTACAAATATATAAAACTTCCTATAAAAAACTTCCTTGTGCCAAATTTGGTTACGATATCTTCATAAACAAACGAATAATACATCTAAAACTTTTTGTTTTTTTCGAGGTCCTCAGAAAAATCAACAAAATAATATAAACTTGCCTCCCCTGACATAATAACGCATCTAATCTGAAAATTTGGTTGCTCTAGCTCACACAATCTCTGAGATCTAGGCGTTCATACAGACAGACGGACAGAGGGACAGACGAACAGACGGACATGGGTATATCGACTTCTCTAGTCACCCTGAACATAGTTTAGGTAACTTTGGGGGGTCTTCGACGTCGGGTAGAACCAAAATTTGTTTTCGTTTTTCGAAAATAGATCAGATCATGACACATTTGAAATAACTAACTAGTTTACCTACAGAAAACTCAAGCAATATTTTTCTCAAGAAAACGCAAACACACTTACCTTCCCAGAAGTCATATTAAGTACAATTTTATAGACTTAAAGAAGCATCAAATACTTGGAAGTTATTCTCAATAAAAAGTTAATCTTCAGAGCTCAAATAAACTATACAAAAAAAAAATTCATAATCGGATCTGTGACGGAACCACTCTAAGTTGGGGTGGTGGCTGTAGAGTTTTGAATCATTGAGCGCCATCTGTACTATAACTTCACTTAATTCATTTTTTAGCCACGTAGATTTTAATTTAAAATTATATAGCTATGAGAGTGATTTACATAAGAGAAAGCATTTGATACTTCACTCAATGTTTGAAGAATGAGTACTATCTCTCTAAGTAGATGTTTTAATCTCTTTAAAGACTTATTAGGTTAAGTAACATTATGTATAATTGGCCGGAACGAACAATTTTATTCGGACTTCACTTTTTTTTTTGTCGCCATTTACTTATACTCTTAGTACAGTTCTTCACCCTTCGAGGAAAATTATCCACGACTATGCTATTCTTATTACAAGGAAAATTTTTGTTTTGCACGACATGAACGATTTAAGCAAGACTTGCACATATTTTTATGCAAAACATTGACCATATAAAAATTGGATGCTATTTTTTTGGTTGATTCTGAAAAAAAATAATTAAAACTATCTATCGAGTCATATATAGATAGAATCAACTGTTGATGCTGAGAATTTTCTTCTTGGTTGCCATAGCAATACATACGGTGAACATGCTCATATATGGTTAATATCAATAGGATCTGTTGATATATGGACAAGGAGCAAAAGTCCCATTGAAGCATAAAGAAGTACAAGAAATCGCAAGCATGCACATCGGTCTAAGGGAACTATTCCAGAATAATCCAATGTAGTTCTAAACTAGTTGCTAAAAGCCTTTGTTCTTATGTTTACAGTCTGTTATTGGTAGGCGACGAGTGTGCGCGCAATGAAAGGATTATTAAACAAACAAAAAATTGAAATACTGCAACAACACTGAGACTTATTATTACTCCAATATTCTCTCAGTGTAGCGGCCAACTTGGCTTTTAATTGCAATGTGAATATGCAAATAATTATAATTTTATCATTAAGTTAGCGTAGCAGCTTAAATAGTATAAAATTCAGTAAATGTGATTATCATATTTTAAAAACGTTTTAAATCACGTCGAAACAACACACATGCTTTACGTCATGCTGTTTCTCAAACGTTGTATATTTGGATTCTTAGTTCAGCTATTTTTACTAAAACTTAGTTACCAAGATAAATACTCAAATGTTAAGTGCTACGATTTTGACGCCAGTTTTTCGACTTTTACGGAGTGCCGCTTGAAGCTATTGGGACGCGGAATAAACGCCTTGAATATACATGTAAAACTCTTTAAAGTACCAGTAACTAATGTTTCTGTAAGTTTCCATTTCGAGTCACCTAAATATGGTTTTTTGTATAAGTTTTATATCTACTTAGGTTAATTTTAGCTTGTGGCCCAAATTCAACGGATATCGTTTCTTTATGTATAATCAAACGGCAGACTTTTGTAGTTTAATAGGTCAAGCACGGAAATTATCCTTTTTAACCATTGTTTACAAGGCTTTAATGGTTTCATCAAACATCAATCATTCGTGTCCATTTTCAGTGAGTTAAGAATTCAAGTTTTATCTCTTTTACTTATATTTTTAATTTTTTTACTATAGCATGACATAATAATACGTAATCAGATATTTGATGCAAATTTTCTAAGGTTTCTGCCGCTGCCAATAGGTGAATACAGATTTGATGTATATGTGGGTGCCTATAATGATTGGAAGGCAAAGGTAGAGGCCTATATTGATCGCACTGAAGGAACCTAATTGAACCAATGCCAAAACTAATTATAAACTTTAAAATATATTAATCCAAATGGTGATAGTAAATCGTTTACCCAAACTTGTTTTCACATATTTCATTCAGTTTTGAGTTGCTTTATAATATAGGTTTTTCAAAAAAGTTTTAACTAAATAAGTAAAAGCGTTTAGCGACAAACAGTGAGAAGCTTTTGCCGGAGACCTAAAATAGTCGTGAAATTTCATTTCCAAAAGCCTACAGCAAGTGAACTCAAGCAATCAAGCAAAACACTGTTGTCCTATGAACGTAAGATGGCGCCACCAAGTTCACTAGATGGCGCCAGCAGTAACAACATGTATGACATAGTGGTCCGGTTTTAATTAGAACTTCCAAAATCATGCAGAAAGACTTTATTTAGCATATATGGCAGCTGTTTGGATATAGTAGTCCGATTACAAGGGCACAGAAAAAAAAATGGATGGGTATCTAAGAGAAATAACGTGCTGGGGTTCTTTATGCCTCGAATTCGGGCTTAGCAACCCCAAAAGCATGTAGTTGACTGGTCGACCTCTGAGCCCGAATATCGATTTTTTTTTTGTGGCTGTGTTAAAACTTTACTTCAAAAAGATGGCGTAAAACCTCCAAAAGATATTTTATTCGGTAAATTTCGTTACGATGTACAGACGGACAGACGGACATGGGTATATCGACTTCTCGAGTCACACTGATCATACTTTAGGTAACTTTGGGGGGTCTCCGACGTCTCCTTCTGTACGTTACATACATTTTCGGCTTGCACAAACACAATATACCCTTTGTACCATACGGTACAGGGTATAAAAACCCACATTTTTCGAAAGCGGCTCTACTGCGATATTTTCTATATTAGCTGAATCCGAATGTGAGATAAAAAAAAAACCTAAGGTCACTTATAATGGGGGTTTTAAAGTGCAACGCTTGGGTGTTGGCGTTTTTTTGGGCCTCGAATTCAGATTTAGTGGCTCAAAATCTATATATGTAGCATAAGAGTCCATGCCAACTTTTAGGTTAAAAGCTAGAATTTTTTTAAATTTCTACAAAATAATTTGGATTTGAGACCAGTGTGCATTGTGATCAAATTTGGCACAGTACTTGGGAACTATAGAAACTTTCGAATGTGAGGTTTGATTGCGATATCTTCATAAACAAACGAAATACAACGAATTTTGCACAAAAAACATTTTTTTCGACGATTGGTCCATGGGGAGCTACATAATATAGTCAACCGATTTTTATAAAATTTGGTACAGTGTTGAAGATCTCTAAAAAAAACTTCCTTATACCAAATTTGGCAAGAATATCTTTATAAACAAACGAATAATCCATCTAAAACTTCTGGTTTTTTTCGAGGTACTCTGAAACAACCCTATGGGGTTGCTGTATAATGCAACCCCGATATCAAAAAAGTAAAATACACTTGTCTCCTATGGATTAATAAGGGATCTAATCTGAAAGTTTGGTTGCTCTAGCTCTTACCATCTCTCAGATCTAGGCGTTCATACGGACAGACAGACGGACAGACGGACATTGGTATACCGACTTCTCTAGTCACCCTGATCATTCTTTAGGTAACTTTGAAGGGTCTGCGACGACTCCTTCTATATGTTACAGACATTTTCGGCTTGCAAAAACTTAATATACCCTTTGTACCATACGGTACAGGGTACAAAAAAAAAAATCAAATTTTATGATTAAAAATTTTCTTTTTTTAATAAAGCATAAACAATAAAGGCTGTCTGCATCGTTTCAGCAGCAAAAATTCATTCTTTTATCAATTAATTTATTTTGTGCAGAATTAAATTAAAGTCAATTCCGTCAGTATTAGCTACGACTTGGAAACAGTTTATAAGAACACCGCCATAAATAACAAAAAAAAAAAAAATTCATACATGTATAAGCCCGTGTAATTTTAACGGTACATTTTTCATTATATATAGTAGTTTATTGAATATCTTATCCTACATCCACAATTTACATTACCTAACAAAACAAATGCTTTAACATTTTAGTTGCCAAAAACATATTGTAGCTCTATTTCTTTCAAATAAAATTAGCTTGAATTTGTCGACATAAGAAGCGAAGCCTTTGTCAAAGTGTCCTTATATGTCAGCACAACAGACTTACACAAATACACGGCAAAACACACACACACACACGCACATAGACGTGGCTTACCAACAATGCAAGTCAACTGTAAAAGTTGTGGCAACAGAAAAGAAAATACCAAAATAAAGGAATCAAAAATTGCACAAGCTCAGTCTGTAAGTAGCTAAGAAAGAGCCACAAAAACATATACCAAAGTGCCACAATAAAAGCCCCCACATACATATATAATCACACGAATACTCTCACAAATATACACGCACACACAGTGGATGACTGGCTCGCTCTCAGCTGAGTAGCAGAAAAATATGCCACAAGTGCAACATAACTTTGCAGCTTATTATTTTTTATTGCAGCTAATAAGCTTGACTTGCCAGTTAATGGCGCATTTCCGTTTCCGTTCACCACAGCGCACTCTCACACACACACACATACACACAGGGAGCAACTTGCCACCAGCCAAACCTGTCGTAAAGTTTATAATGAAAATATTTTCAGCTTAATGCTGCCAAGAAAGGAGAATAGCAGCAAATACAGCAACTTGTTGTGCAACTCACACAAATGCCAATACTACACAACAATACACAACACTAGCCACACACAAACACACACACACACACACATAAGTACAGTCGTTTACCAACACAGGTACAACAACTGCATTTACTAGAACAAATAAAACGTAAAAAGTTTTACATGTTTCTGTTTTATTCTGTTAAAAAAAATTGAATAAGTTTTAATCGAGGCATGACAGACCTGTTGATACACTTGGGTCCAATTTTTCTAAAAAAAATTAATTCCAGTAAACAGTTAATTCCAACACTTACGTGTTATTGTATGCAGTATAATTAGCTGTTTTCCACCTTCTTGGCATCTGCCCAGGATTTGACAATATAAGGCCATCTCTTTTCCCGAATAAAATACCATCTTCACTACTAGCAATTGTAAAAGGAACCAATATCGAGGCTATATTTAATTTTCTTAAGATCTGTAAAATAGACAAGGAAATATAACAACTGCGTACGATAGGGTCTAAGGTCTAGTTACTCGTCGCCCTAACGTTTAGTAGTTATAGTATTGTTATTGTATTATAAATAAATAAATAAATTAGCAGTTTCTGATTGGAATACTCAATTTTATTAGAACACTTAAATTTAGAAAATTTTTTTAGTGTTTTTAATCTGGGAATGGTCTTACAATTCAAATATTTAGGGTGTTCAGATCGTCGGGCATAAATGCATAAAGGCAAGAATACCCGAGTATCGACGTGAGCATGCCTAAAAACGTGGCAGAAAGGTCAAAATACCTGACTAACAACAACAGCAATCAGCTATTTACAACTCTCCTATGGCTTTAAAGAGAAAAATTATATTTGTCAGTATGATAGAAACATAGAGCTTCAAATATATATTTTAAAAAATATATTTCAAATACTTTTGGCGGTTTTTTGCAAACAGCTGTCGCACCAAAAGCACTGAATAATACAAAACAAAAAAAAAACAGTTTAAAAAATTTAGTTTTTAATCATTGTTTATTGCTTAGTTCTCTTAACACACAAATTTTCTTAAGCTTATATACGAATAATTTTATTTATTTTTTAAGAGCTTTCGGATTTTATTACAAAAAAAAACATAAAATTCAGAAAAATGTTTGAAGCCTTTATTTGAGTCGACAGAGATAGATCGTTCTCTATATAATTTAATGTTTAAAGATGATTTAATGTAAATGTTGACCGTGGCTGCACCTCATATGGTTTATACGCTGGGTTCAATTTTGGCCAACATATCGGCTGGTATCTCACCAACTAATTCTTCAATATTGTCTTCCATTGCTTCAACCGTTGCGGGCTTGTTGCTATAGACATGAGCCTTAACATAGCACCACCAAAAACAGTCTAAAGGCGTTAAATCGCGCGATCTTGGCAGCCAACTGACCGGCCCCAAACGTGGAATAAAGTGTTCAGCGAAATCGCCTCTCGATTGGGCAATTGTTTCGCGTGCTGTGTGGCATGTGGCACCGTCTTGCTGAAACCACATGTCAGCCAAGTCTAGCTCTTCCATTTTGGGCAAAAAAAGTTTGTAATCATCGCACGGTAGCGCTCGCCATTCACAGTAATGTTTCCTGCCTTCGTTGTCTTTGAAAAAGTACGGTCCAATGGTGCCACCGGCTCATTCTCCACACCAAACAGTGACTATTTGGGGATGCATTGGCAGAAGCATTGCATTCTGGCTGCTCTTCACATCAAATACGGCAATTTTGCTGGTTTACGTATCCATTCAAGCAAAAATGAGCTTCGTCGCTGAACACAATTTTCCGATAAAAAAGTGGATCTTCATCCAACTTTTCCAGCGCCCATTCACCAAAAGTTAGCCGTTGTGGTAGGTCGTGTGGCTTCAATTGCTTCAATACCAGCTGTATTTTAAAAGGTTTTACACCCAAATCCTTCCGCAAAATTTTCCACGTAATGGAGTAACAGAGGCCCAATTGCTGCGAACGGCGCCGAATCTATGATTCACGATCATCAACAACACTGGTGGATACAGCTGCGATATTTTCCTCTGTCCGCACTCTACGTATGCGGGTTGGTGGCTTAATGTCCAATAATTAAAATTTGGTGCCAAATTAAGTCACAACATTCCGAATAGCCGCCTCAGAAGGTCGACAAACTGACCATAAAATGGAAGGAGTGCACGATGCACTTTCTTAACCGAGTATGAATTTTAATAATAAAATTGAATAATCTGCAAGCGTTTTTCGTTTGTAAGTCGATTCATGGTTAAATTATGGACCAAACTGAACATGTTTGACAGTAACACAAGACACAAAAACAGCTGAGCTGACAAAAACAGTGTTGCCAAAAAGAGAGTAGCTAAAAATCACCTTTTACCTATACTTTTTCAAGAGAAATAATGTAAGTTAACATAGGATTCATTTTCATCAAATTTGCTAATTGTCATCTGACAGATGTATAAAAAACTAAATATATTTTGCAAAATTTAAAAATAAACAAAAAAAAAAAGGAATTTTGCCCCAAAAAAGGTTTTTTTGATCGATCGGTCCTGTGGGTACTATAGAATATAGTCAATCGATTATGATCAAATTTGGTACAGTGCTGGAGAACTATAAAAAAATGCCAAATACCAAATTTGGCTACGATATCTTCTTAAACACACGAAACAAATGAATTTTGCACCAAACACATTTTTTTGGCCGGTCGATCCTATATCGTATAGTCAACCGATTTTAATAAAATTTCGTAGAGTGCTTAAGAACTCTAAAAAAAATTCCGAATGCCACATTTGGTGACCATATCTGCATAAACAAGCGAATTATCCATCTAAAACTTTTGGTTTTTTTCGAGGTGCTCTGAAACTCCCCTACGGGGGCTATATTATAATATATAAACCCGATATAAACATAAATTCAGTCCAAGCTGCGTAAAAAAACTTTGTTCCAAAAAATTAATCAAAAGTTCGCTTAATCTTCAAAGAGAATGCTTCCCACTGCCTGTTACATGGATTCACACAAACTTAATATACCCTTTTTCCGAAAAGTAAGAGATCTAAAGAAAGACTTCGAGAACGTTTCACTGGATTATTAAAGAAAATTTTTGCCATTCATTTTATTTGCACACAATTTACTTATTGGAAGTTTTGCCACTGAACCTTGTGACCCTTCAAGTAGCTGCCTTTTGTCTTTCCCTGTTGTGCAGTGTAGTGTCCTTACAAATGAGCTCATTTGTTTTGAATGGCTACAACAATGAGCCCAAAACTCGGCCACTTTGTTGCCATGTTTTGTAGCTCATTTGTTTGTTTGACCGGAAGCTGAAGATACAGATAGAGATACAAACAAAGTAACAAATACACGGAAAGGCTCCGGCGGACACATGTTTATGTTGCTGACAGTAAGCGACATTTTAACAAACATTTAAAGCTTCTAGCTAAATTTGTTGTTACTTTTATTTTCATTTTATTATTTTTCTGCTAAATTTTATGCAATTTTTACAGCTTAACACTTAGCTGGAACTTTTAACATTACTTTTTATTTCACGGCTATGTGGCTTACAGCATAAAAGCATATATTAGTACAGCAGGTAAAATGTGGTCTATTGAGCTGAGCTTGCATGACTTAGGGATACTCTATTTTCTATTATTTTTTTTATTTTCAGCATAAAAAGTACAGAATAATATAAAAAAAATTGTAATCCGCAACAGCAAAATATTTGCTTGCTTTCTTTTTGGTACTTGAAGCTTGAGAATATAAAACCGATTTTTTCAAGTCGAGTTTGTTAAGTTAGCTAGTTAAAGTATTTGAACTTTTTATAATAACAAAAATACAATAGAACTTTGCATTTAATTTCAACTCTGTTCGGCCAATACAACAACTCTTTTGTTTCAAAAAACACTTCCGCTAAACTTTTGGCCTGCTGACTCGTTTGCAAAAGTGAAATGTCACAAAAACTTTTGTCCAAGCAAAATGTAAAGAAACTTCTCAAAAACTATGTTTACAAAAAAAAAAACCAAAGTAATTTGCTATTACGATAATAAACATCAATATAATTTAACCACAAACATATTGCCTGGTTACCAGATAGAGAAAACTAGATATGCCAAAAATAAGAAAACCATTCTAAAAAGTCAAACTGACAAAAGTTTTGCTCAAAAATCATAAAGTGCAAGAAAAGTTTGACACAAAAGGAAAACTTTTAAAAGCAGCAAGAAGCCACAATTATTTATTCCTTTTTACACTCTCTTTCGCTTGCTCTGCATCTCACTTCTGTGATGGCCAAGAAATCGACTAACATCAATTTCAAAATGGCGTTAAAGTAGCTGTAATATTTTTTATCAAGCATTTGTCAGTTTTCCTTTTATTTGCATTGCGGTCAACCACAACAACAATTGGAAAATTGTTACAGACATACTGAGTGGTTTGTTTGGTAACAAAAGTTTCCTTAAGATATTTGCTGCCCAGTTTCAAGATTTTTTGCATTTGAGAAACTGTTCAAATTTGGCCTGGCTCAAAACCAGCAATGTACCAGTCTTTGCCTGCTCTAGTTCGGTCAACCTCTGGGAACTCTTATCATTGCCCCAACTATTCGCTACATAAACAATTCTGAAATGAAACGTAACTAATAGCTTTAGGCGTATTTACGCAGTTTGCAAAATTTCAGAGCTATCCATAAATATATTTATAAAGCCAACCCACTGTAACTGGCATTAATAGCTCGCTCAGGTGGAGACCCATTTCTATTGTTGAATATATTACCATAAAAAATCGCGCTTTTTAATATTTAATGTTAAATACTTAATTTCGTTTTATTTTTTGCATCCACTTAATTAGCTTTAATTGGCTGTACTGGCAATTACATAATTAGATAAAGCTATTAACAATAATATTAATGATTTAATTTGTGGTTGCTTAACGTCTGAGGATTAACTGTGGCCGGCCACAAGCTTAATAGTCTAATTTATTAAATAATTATAATGCATTTATTTTTTCCAGTTCTATGTATTAATTAAAATGTTCAATAAAGGTGTGTAGTAGGATGGCCGCCGCTGGTATGAAGGATTTTTAAGCCGTCGATATCAATCACCCCCAAAAAGTTTCCTTTTTACGTGTATATGGCGCCTATTAAATTTAAAGGCGATCGGAATGTATTTGATAAATAACACAGGCCTACAAATACCGGGGTCATGTCAGTTGTTGGAAAGCTAAGGGTGATTTCCGAAGTAATTTTCTGCGTAGAGTCCGAATCTGGGGCCACTTTACGATTTTGAGATATTTGAGGTTATTTACCCGAAAAACGGCGTTTTTCTTACTTTTGAGGTTATGTACAAGGTGACTGTATTGTTCTACATGTTCTCATGTCTCTATAAAAATAATTTGAAATAAATATTGAGTCGTCCTGCATAAATTTGATAAGCTCTAAAATTTATTAAAAATTGATTTAAATGATTAATTACACTAGTTTACAAATTTAAAAAAAAATTTGGTATCCGTAACATGTTTTAGTCGTTTCTGTAGTAAAATGACATGCTAAAACCGAAAATGCAGTCAAAAAATGTTATACCGGCTTCGAGATATTGCTAAAAAAAACATTATTCGAAGTTAGAAAAATAAAGTGCCTCTACTTAACAGAAAATATCTCTGTTTATACTAAACTGATTTCGATAATTTTTTTATTTAACTGTAGATAATTGAATTACCCATCGATTATTTTTAGAACATGTTTTTTTCAAACTTACGGTTTGGTTGCTATTAATGCATTCATATGAACATTTTTATGCCTTGTGACCTATTTTCAGGACCATCAAATACATTCCGATCGCCTTTAAATTTTACAGGCTCTATATGCAGGTAAAAAGGAAACTTTTTAGGTGGGGGCATTATTAAAACCGTGAGATGTTGTAAAAATGGCCACCGTAGTGTGTAGCCTACTTAATAACTTAATATCTTTCAGAGGTTTTTGGCATCTTTTATTTCTAAAATTATTTTCAGGCATATATAACAGATTTTTTCTGATATTAAAATATCTTTAATTCTTCTTAATTATTATTGTTATAAACATTTTAATTTATTTTTCATTATATAGATATATATACATAACCTCGAAAGTAGGAAAAAACGCCGTTTTTCGGGTAAATAACCTCAAATATCTCAAAATCCTGACGTGATGGGCCAATTCTGGCCCCAGATTCGGATTCTACGCAGCAAATTACTTCGGAAATGACCCATAGCTTTCCAACAACTGACATGACCCCGGTATTTGTAGGCCTGTGTAATCTTATAACGAAAGTAAGGCTATCAGAGAATGTTAACTTAGTGTTTAGGATTTCAAGTATCTATTATTCAACTTTTTTATACATTTTAAAATGTTAAAGATAAAGATCTGCTAAAAAAAGGTTGAGAGGAAATTTCCCTCCTTTTATAACATTTTCTCAGGGTCGAACATTACCAGATTACGATCTTTGTTCAGATTTTGTTGTTTAAAGCAGGGCCTGTCCGGAAGTCCGAAATATCCTTCAATTCATTTCGTGCAGAGCACATGTTGAGTTGGGCGAATGCTCGAAAGACTCTTAAACCATCAAAACTAATAAACAATTATAAAATTAATTTCCTTACTATCACCCACCATGGGCGTACGGACTACTTCTGACAGTCAAACATCTACGCAGTTCCTACTACTGTAAATTTTTTTAAAATGCTTATTACTAAACCGCGCTTGCTCTTGAAGCTTCTTATTGTTTTCTATTTACTAAACCTACTCAAAAATATCCTTTAGACAGCTTATCTTAATAAATCCCAATCCACTCAGCTCATAGTAAGTAACTAAAACAATCATAAAGCACAGCGAAATTATTAGAGCGCGACTCTTTTCGAAAAAAATCAATTGCAATAAATCACAGAGTTCGCACACAATGAAGTTAAAGTAAATAAAGGCTATGTTAACCCTGCCCCTCGGGCCACGCCTCACCAACTACACTTCTCTGCTCTATGAACAAATGGAATGGAATGCAGCTAACAAACTTTAAGATTTAGCTGCTGGACAAAAGAGACAGGCAAATGAAAAGACGCACAAGCAATAACAATTTATATGGCCAGGCTAGATGGCAACAACAACAAGCATAAAAGTAAATAAAAGTGCGAACGGTATACGACATTGGAATACCCTGCAACTACACTTTCCAAAAACTATTAATACTTTGAAGATTGTAAGCGTATTCGTAGTATTTTGAAAAAAGGCAACGTTTTTTGATTATGCTTTATTTTTATAAATAGCATAATATAGCAAAGGGATTTTTCGCTCTAAAGCCGAACAATTTGTAATCCCCTTCATTATGTTTATATATTATATTATTAATATTATATTATATATTGTAGTATATATTAAATTATATTATAGGTACTACTGTGTCCAAAAAGTTAGGTGACATTTGAATTTAAGCTGCACGCGCAAAAATTGGATTTGGAGAAATTTTCTTTTCACGTTGGTAGCACTGTCTATGTCATCCTTGCCAAGTTACATGTCAAGATTTTCACAATGTCTTAATTGAATTTTTTAGAAAAAAGGCGTCGCATTGAAGTGTGTGAAACAATGCTTTCCGACTACATTGACAAGACGAAATGCATAAAAAATGAAGATGAGAATTGGATCTATGATTACGACCCCGAAACAACCGATCAATAGAGCGAATATCGTGCCAAAGGTGAAGCAAGACCAAAAAAACCGCGCCAAAGTCGCTCAAAAATCAAGGTCATGTTGACTGTTTTCTTTGATTATCGTTGTGTTGTGCATTTTGAGTTCCTTCCGCCGGGTCAAACAGTTTACAAGGAATATTATTTGAGCGTTATGCGTCGTTTGCGTGAAGCTATTCGCCAAAAGAGCCCGGATTGTGGCGAGACAACTCATGGTTTTTGCACCATGGCAATGCAACGCCTTACACTGCATTGATTCTTCGTGACCATTTCGCAAGAAACGAAACCCATATGGTACCACAACCACCGTGTTCACCAGATAGTTTGCTTTTTGTAGAATAGAATTTAGCACCACGGTATTCTTTACCTGGCGTAAGAGGCCCCTAAAAGAGAACTAGTCATATGCAGGCATACTTACCATCACTTGAGCCTGAGGCACATTTTTAACATCTTAAAGATCTTCCAAAGATCAGTGATTGCGATTGGTTACCGGGTCTGGAGACAACCGCCGGTGTAAAAGGAAAGTCCATAGCTAACGAATATCCATACACAAGTGCCAAAAACCTCACCTTTTTCAAATGCAGAAACATCAGCAACGAATGGGTCTCAGCGATGACATGATCCAGGATCGGAATGCCTGCAGACGAATGCTGAGATCGCATACCCACACCTCAGGAGGAGCATAGGCGAGTCCGAAAAAAGGTAAACAAGGGTTTCGGAGAAGAAGAATGACACCATGCGACTTATGGCTATTCAATAAACTCTAAAGACCGCTCCGGGGCACCGTTTTGAGTCGATAGAGGAGATTCAAGCCGCGTCGAAGAGAGAGGTAAAGGCCAACACGGAAATCGATTTTAACAACTGTTTCGAAGATTGGAAAATCCGTGCTTTTTGTTGACTTTGAAGGCGATAAAATTGATTTGGACGAATGAATAAAGATTTTTCAAAATAAATGCAACGTCACCTTATTTTGTGGTCACAGTAGTATCAATTTTTTCCGACGTTCATAAATAGTTGGGAAAAGAGTCTAACCTTTTTTTAAGGATTGCAATTAATGGATATGCTTTATTCGGTTTGTTAGCTTCAAATCTCTTTTTCTTCTTTTCTTCAACTTGAGAATATATCGTAATAAGATAAACGCATTGCGTTTTCAAACTGTGAAATTTTCCAAAAGTCCCGAAAAAATTAGAACATCTCTATAAGCAGCATTTACCAAAAGATCCGGAAGAAGAATCTTACAAAATTGGTAACCCTAGCTCCCTAGTTATATTTATTTGCTGTAGCAGGCAAATGATTATATTTGATGCTACTAATCTACTACTAATTTACTAATCCTTAAAAACAATATTAAAGCTAAAAACTTATACCTATAGAGTGTATGCAAGCCAAGAAACTGCACTTTAAACGAGGAACGAGGGAATATGCATGGACTAACTGTGTACGGATTATGTGCATGTCTTGGTGAAATTTTATTTCTTTGGCTATTATGTTCTCCGATCTGTATTCATACAGACAAGCTGACAGTCAGACATGGCGCATTCACTTTCCGTAATAATACCAAGGATTTTGATATGAACAACTAATGGTCTGGCACGCCTCCTTCTGCCTGTTACATACATTCCACAAATCTATAATACCCTTGACCCTATGAACGCAGGGTATAAAAAAGAGAACGTGTCGCAATGAAGCTAAACCAACGACAATCTAACATAGTGACCATTTGAAAGCTATGGCAAAGTCTAGGGATTTCAGTGGTGGGAGGGAGGAGTTCTAGGGGATAGACAACCAATAAAAGGTGCGACAACCTTGGTGAAGACAAGAGCATTTAGAAATTAATGATAATTGACACAATAAACGACAAGTTGAGCTGCTCTGCTGTCGATGCTCTAAACGTCACAGGGATTGCCGCCATAACAACAACAAACCCAACAACAAGGTAAGTAACAACATTCAAGATGAAATGAATGATGAAAAAGGGAGAGGGGAGAGAGCAATAATAGTCAATGACATTAGAAGCCAATAAATAAGGGAATGAAAACAAACAGCAAAGCATACGTGCGGTATTAACAACGCGGCGTATGCGCAACGTGACTGTTACTTTGACTGTACAAGTAACGGAGATTCTAGCTATAACGGTAACTGTAACTGAGACTCTAACGGTGAACGCGATTGCTAGCAAATGAACAGCAAGTGAATTACAAAATGTACGAGCTCGAATGCCACAGCACAAATACATACTTATTTACTCAGTAGTAAATACATGTACATGCACACAAACAAACACACAAGTCACATTTTACGCTTAATTACTTTAAAATGTAGATTTTGGTTTGAGGCAATGAAATATTTTAATGCTCTTTAATTTACGGTCTAGAACGATTTCTCGTGACGTTTGGATGTAGTAAAAAAATATATCTAGAAGTTTGGATTTTTGTATGTACTTCTTGATTGCCATAACAAGACATATTAGTAAAATAAAACGTATTACGACATGATACGTTAGATTTCGGATGCCTCCTACTTGATACCTTCCTC
Source organism: Chymomyza costata (assembly GCA_018150985.1). NCBI lineage: Eukaryota > Metazoa > Arthropoda > Insecta > Diptera > Drosophilidae > Chymomyza > Chymomyza costata. Next base: position 63,011 of record JAECWU010000148.1, on the reverse strand, counting down.
GTGATACCAAAATGGGGTATTAATGCAGATAATGCGCATTTTTAGTTTAAATTTTGGTGTCTAGCTCCTATGGTCATGGAGGACTGACAAGTTTTGGTTGCACATTACAAACATAATACAAATCTTTAATACCCTTGAGATTTAGTACCAGGTACAAAAATTGTTGCTGAAAGCCACTTCTTAATCTTTAATATAAAACACATATGCCAAAATACAAGAGAACAAATAATTCATCGCTTGATCATAGAGATCGTTGTTGTTTTTGTGACCGTTGTGCCTAGATAGACGTTGCCCTTGAAGACATGACAAATATAGATTCAATTGGTCGTCTCTCTAAAAGCTAATTTTCCATTTTGACTTCTCAAAATGCTCTTCGGGTACAGCATCAACAGTTTTTTTGACACCTCAACTCCAAAAGCATCCTCTTTATGCGATCATGTGGGAACAACACGATTATTGGATTCAATGGGTCACAAAAGGGAGGTGTAGACTGTGAGGAACCGGATGTGCTCGCTCGAAATGCTGAAGTGTGACGTCTAGCTTTGCTCAAAAACTTCTTTGTTTTATTTTGCACATAATTGGAAGTTATATATTGTTGAATATATTAAAAACATACAAAAAATTAATAAACATATACAAAAATGCAAAAAAAGAAAATTCTGCAATTGCGTATACGTACATGTACCAGTCAGGCCCTAAACTAGGTGGCGCCAAACAACGATCCATAGGACATTGACATTTTTTTCAGTGACTACTTGCGGCTATATTAAGATATTTCTAAGCTCAAATATTTTTGAAGTGCTCCGATCCTGAAAGATTTAAAAGCTGGATCTTACCGAAGTTCGGAAATATCCATCAACTCATTTACTAAAGAGAACATGTTGAGTTGAGCGAATGCGAAAAAATCTCTGAAGCTGTCAAAACTAATAAAGATTTATTAAATTGAAAAAAATATATATTTCCATAGTATTGCCGAAATACTTTCAGCCACTAGGTGCGTAAGCTCGATTTATGCACGCTTTCGGGACATCATCTGCATAGCAAGCTACTGAATTTTATTGTTTAAAACGTAGCTCCAAAGTTAACCGGCTCTTTCTAGTTCAGTGGAAGCTTGAGCAAAGGCAAATAAGTTTGACGACGTCTAGCTATCGCGGTGTACTGGATCATGTTTAGAAAGATCAGCAACAAGCAGTAACTTTTTGGGATTAACTTCGTCTAGATTATCGTTGTTCCATACACAACAATTTTTGCTTGTTTACGTAGCCATGCATCCGGAAATGAGCCTCGTCGCTTAAGATGATTTTTCAGTCAAATGTGTTAGCTGGTGATTTGGCCTCAATGACTGAAAAAAAAAAAAAAAAACTTAGATTGACTGCACCAAAGCAACATGGCCGCCCCAAAACGACAACATCCAACCACGCAAATTAAAAAGCTCTAAAGTTGGTTTTCGGAGAAGCCAGAGTCAATAAAACTTAGGCCGTTGTTCGAGGTGTGCTCGTGAAGGCTGAATTGACCGGCTTTGGGATCAAAACCTTGCTCTCGTCTAACCTTTCAATTAAAGCCGCAATGGTCATAGACTGTCAACGTTCTAGCCACCCATTCATATACGGGCTGTTGCTAGTCTTTCGTTCACTGGGGTAACTCCTATGTTCCTATCCTTCCAACAACAAATCCGCTCCCGTATTCCCAGCTTTCAGCAGCTGTAGTAAAAATCATTGTCTACTGTCCTGCTGCAGCCTTGACATTTCAATCATGATTTCTAGATGGCGGTTGTGTCATCACTACATATCTTAAGAGCGTACTCGAATTGAGTTGAATAGTGGAGGGCCGGAATCTGAATCGATGTACTTAAAATGTTTAGAAGGAATGTGAACTTCATAAGGTTACCTATCGGAGAATTCTCAAACTTGCAGCCATAAGCATATTATACACTATTTAATGGAAACAGGCCCAGACCGGGTGTCTGCCAGAGCTTCGATCAGAAATACTCAGTGCCAAAATTGGTCTGAGTTTTTTTGACAGTGTATGCGAACCTCGGTGCTTTAAGTGGAACCTTGATGTATTTTCCAATTGGACAGCGATTTTTACTGCTTGTTTATTTCATGCCCCTCAATGCGCTCTATTAATCAAAGTAAACACAAGTTGTTGTTGTTGTTGTTGCTGCTGCTGTTGCATTTGTATGGGTGTACATGTGTACAGTGTGTGCCTGTGTATGCGTGAGTATGCTTCTGAGCTATTTAATGATGGCGTCTATAAGTTGACTACCAGCACGTATGCGCCATGTTGACTTTTATTAAAATAATTAAAACTGATTTTCTGTTAATTTCACAAATCATTATTAGCAACAACAACAATATTATTATTATCATCAAGACCATCAACTTGAGTAATTCAACGCCTCTTCAATTTGCTTATAGGTACATACATACGTATAGATGTAAATGTATGTATATATTTATTTTCGTTTATCATTCGGGACTTTGCCATTCAATTATGGCACAAACAAAACGCTTGAACGTGACTTGTGGATTTTGTGGTTGTTGTTGTTTTTGTTGTTGTGGTTGTTGTTTGCTGTCACTTTGCTGATAGTTGTTGTTGTGGTTGTTGTTGTTGCTGTGATTGAAAGTTTCTTGAGATTTTCACATGCCGCCTTGGCATTAAACGCATGTTTATCCAAATTAGTAATTAATTAACCAAATCCAATTATTAAGCAATTAAAATGTATTTAGCTGCCAAAGACCAAAATTACTTTGAGTTGCTTCAAAAACTGCAAGCTGTTGTTACGCCGACTAATCAAAAAACCCTTTCTGTTTAGTTGAGACCAAATGTAAAGCAACCGAAAATTCCAAATCAATATTGCACATATGCATAACCAGAGGAGCAAAACCCTTTTGGCAACCAAGTTATTACCAATAGCCTGTAACTAAGCCACAAATTCTTGCCTATCCTAAAGCCAAAATATGAGCTCATAAGCTTCAAAAACAAAGCAAAGCCAAGCCAAGCCAAAACTTTGAATACTTTGTGCCTTGGCACAGCAATTCAAAAAGATGCCGAAAATGAAAAGCGGCTAGAAGAAGTGCAGGCAGTTTGCTGAAGAGGGTGTCGAGAAGGGGCAGCTTTATGTGCCAGCAGCAGTAGAACCTGCAGCAAGTCTTATGATCAAATAGTTCGATGAATTTTCAATAAAGTTTTGTTCAATTTTTGCATTTTGCCAATTGCCAAGTCTTGTGGAATGATTTAAGCCAAATATGAGCATTTTTGAAGAGTTTCATGCTGGAAAATTGTAAGAATAAAAGAGAGTTCATGATGTTTGTACGTGGATACAGAAACTAGAAAAAAAAAATCTTTAACAAAAAAAATGGAATACAGTCGAGGCTGTGCCCGACAGTTTAATACCCTGTACATTTTTTCTCGAAAAAAAAATTGTATTCCTGCATATTCCTTCTAAGAACTTTCCAATTGGATTTTTTTTTAGGTGCAAAACGATATTTACACCTTTAAGCTCCGTAAATTTTAACTGATTTTGATAAAAATCTAAAGTTACTTCATAGAAGATATTTAAAGTATATGGGGTAAGTTTCAAGTGGATATGTTGAGGGGTGTGGGATAAAACACGGAAAATCGATTGCGAGGGTCGCATCGATAAAATTTGGATGTGGATTTGTTCATTAGAGCCACTTACCGAAATCGATGATTCTAGGTCACTTGTTACCATAATTACGTAGAGTCAAATATTGACACAGTTTATTGGCAAGGTGAGGTGAAATTTGTACATTTTTGACTATAACTTTTGTTGTATTTGTCCGATTGTTCATTTTTGGCACACAGACGCCTTTAACCAAGACGCAAGTTGTTGCCTATGCGGATGACATTGCCTTGGTTGTAAGGGGGAAATTTCCGAATACCCTCTGTGAGATCATGCAACTACTACTGAATGAAGTTGATCGATGGTCTAAATCATGTGGGCTAGGTGTTAACGCCAGCAAAACGGAGCTTATTATGTTCACAAGAAAACATAAACTACCGGATGTTAGACCTCCGAGTTTAATTGGCATCACTTTAACATTCAGCGAAAAAGCACGCTACCTAGGACTGATTTTAGACAGGAAGCTGCTTTGGAACTTAAATGTTGAAGATAGAGTGAGGAAAGCGGCGATAGCTCTTTACTCATGCAAAAGAGCAGTAGGAGCAAGATGGGGTCTGAAACCCCATGTTGTTCACTGGATTTATACAGCGATAGCTAGGCCAATCCTAACCTACGGAGTTCTGGTGTGGTGGCCGGCAGTGAACAAATATAGTGTACTGAAATGTATGAACTCCATTCAGAGGGCGGCTAGCTTGAGTATCAGCGGCGCCCTTAGAACGACCCCCACAGCAGCATTAAACGTTATGCTGCATCTATTGCCGATAGATCTTTATAGTAAACAGATAGCAGTGAAATCGGCTTTAAGGCAGAGAATCTTCGAATCTAGCCATTAGCTCTAGAGGACACTCGACTATTCTGTGCCAATTTCCGCAAATTCACAGAACTACAGACTTTGCTAACTTAGTGTAAGTTTCCCTTCTCGTGAAGATTGGGACAATGGTATACTAGACTGCAATAGCAAGATTACCATTTTTACGGATGGTTCTAAACTCAATGATCATAAGGGGGGCTATTAGAAATTGGGATTAATCGTATACCTAAGTATAAATGTTGATACTTAAAATGTATATTGTAAGGTATTCGTATTATTATGGGTAAATCGACCTTTAACGGAAAGGGATTTTCAAATCTGTACTGACAGTCAGGCTGCTTGAAATGCATTATAATACACCAAAATAATGATTGACTGTTATGAGCTTTTTCTCCAAAATGCGACATTTATTTCTTCACCAATAAATTGCGTTTTCGTGGGCAATTGCAAGGAGATCACTTCAAACCAGCCTGTTAACCAAATATGGCCCTTATACCTATGCCACTAGCGACGTGTAAATCTATGAATAGATATGAATATCATTAATGATGCGAACTACAGTAAATAGAGCAAACTGGAACCTGTCTATTTTTTTAGGAAAACTTGGCCGCAATGGAGCTTGAATTTAACCAAGCAACTTTTTAAACTTTACAGATATTTCGACATAAGAGCTATGTTTTGGGCACTTATTTGAACGTCTTATTTTTAACGCCAATAATCTCGTGAATAAAATTTTATATCGACACTGAAAGATTGATTAGATCGAAAGGTATTGATTTGTATCCATAACATCTAACAATTATTACCCGATTTACTAAAAATCTTGAGACTCGAAATGTTCGTAAAAAGCTTCTTTCAGTTTAAAGCTTAACATAATTTCATTGAAACATTTTTAATCAGCTGATAAAGTTTCGTATCTCTATCTCTTATAGTCTCCGAGATCTATGTGTTCATACAGACAGACATGACTCAATCGCTACCCGAGGCTTTGATAAGCATTTTCGTATAAAGGACTTGGAGTCTGCCTCCTTCAATCCGTTACGTGCATTGCACAACTCTAGTATACCCATTGTACCTATAAGTGCAGGGTATAAAAATATATATAAATCTTGGATACATTAGTGGAATTTATACTTGTATACTATACTTGTTGATACTTTTATATTTTAAGGTATTTATTTTATGGGTAAATCACCAACGTAAAGATTTCAGGCACAAAAAATTACTTTATTTTGAAATATTATATTTAAACTAATATGCCATCTTTTTTTTCCGAAAATACGTTTATTTTTATTAATTGCGTTTTCCTCAACTGAGATCACCAAACCAGCCTGGTAACGTGGAGATATATGGGTCTCAGCGAGGTATCCATGAAAAAGCCAAGTTTTGGCCATTATCTCATACCAGGCCTTTAGAAATTTTTTGTTTAACTCTATAATAGGATAGTAAGAATGGGCTAAGGGGTGGGGCAACGTACTATCCTGTGCTTGGCCAGAAACTCCCTCAGCAGCAGCGCACAAACTTGCCGCACAACTTTCGCATGACCGTTTCTTTAGTAATAACTTTTTGGATGCAATCAGACAAATGTTTGTGCGTGGGTTGAGCTCCTTCACTTTCGCCACATCATTATCAGTCCTTAAAATTAATGGTCGACCGGCGCCCAGGAGAACCAACTGCACTCCAAAATTTCATTCCAACTACTTTTTGATCCAGCCCTGTACACACACCCGACCGTAAAATTCAGAATTCGTCCAATGTGCATCTATTAGCCAATTAAGAAGCATATAAAGACAGGACTTCTTAAAGGGACTATACTATAAAGCATATGATGTGGAAAAGGATTTGAATATACTAAAGGCAGTTAAGTATACGCATAAAACGATTAAATATGTTCATGTATGTTTACTTGGCACAGAAAAGGACCTAGACGATTATTATTGGTATGTCGTTGGCGATGTTGGATTGCCAACAAGCAAAAATTTATTAAAAAATAACCATCGACTTAAAGTGCGTGAGCTAGCTGATAATATAGGCATTTGAAATATGGTTGTACATCACATATAGACGGGCAATTGGAAGATGAAAGAATCGCCCAAAGTTGAACCCAGATTGGTTGAACTAAGATAGATTTTCAAATGAAAGTACTGTGCCACGCAAGCACGACCAATTTTTTCCTTGTTACAATGAGCGATCTTTTCTTTCAAAACAATTTAATACTTTCCCTTTTTATTAATTTTTGTTCGAAAATTTATCAACATTGTTATATTAGGTGGGCTAATTCTGGGACTGTCCTCGTAAAAAAGGTTATATCAAAATATTGCCATAATATACGGTGGGCCATCTGTTGGTTTGGTTGTTAAACACTCGCAATTAGGAGCATACCCGTCCAAAGTGTATGCTCTTCAGCTTATGTCAAGTTTAAAGCTACTCAATTTTGGTCATAGATCGTTTAACTACCGAAGAGCGCGTAAAAGTGATACAGGTGTACTATGCAAATGGTCGTTCTGTGTAAAAAACATAGTTGAGGCCAGTGACGACGAGTAGCTGGAAACATCGACGTGCCATCGATCGCAAAATAACACCTTGCAAGGAATTCAACTTCCGTCGAATCTCACAAGTGGATCTGCATTTATACGCTGACAATATTCAAATGACGCAACAATTGAGGCCCGCGAACCAGCATCGCTTAGTCATCGTAAATTACGATTTTCGCACACGGGCCTGTAGATCCAGCTGCGACGGCCATATTGGGCGATATTATTTTTCATACATAAATGAGTAGTTTCAACTTGCACAATTTTGTTGGAAAACATACGAATAAAATGCAATTAACAAACAAACCAACAGATGGCCCACCCTATATTACAAATTTCATTCAATTATCAAACTAATTAGGGGCTTAAGCCGAATTGTTGAAGGAGTGGGGCTTACAAACTTGTAAATCTGTACATATTGGGATATAAATTCATCAAAATATGTATTCCATAATCGTCTAATAATGTAGAAATCACCAAAACTCAAGAAAAGTCACCTTAAGTAGTTTTTAAGATAGATTCTTACTGTTCGTAAAGCGAATCTCAGCTTTGTAATTTAAATCACAAAACAATAACTTATTTTTATTCATTTCATTCTTTTAAATCTTTAAACTGCATTGCCTAGGAGCTGTCTGCAATAAACTTATCCCCTGATTTTCCTTTCAACCAGTGAAGCTGCTGCTTCGAACTGCCTCCAATAACAAAGAAAAGCAACACACAGTAAAACAATACGACCAAAGCAATGTAAAAGAGCTCAAGTAATGGTCAGAGAGGCAACCGAAAAACCAAAAAGACACCAAGGACTCAACGGTTTTCCCAAAACTCCTTTAACCCACACATACAACTAGCCGATGTTTGAATGTGTGGGTGTGTGGGTAAATGCGTTGATGCGCAGAAAACCGGAAATGAAACTTTTGCCAATTGAATTATGGATATAAAATTGCACTTTACTTTGTGCTGTGACCATGTGAGTGTGCGTCCAAGTAGGAAGCTCCGGTTCAAGTGCGTCCTGCTTCTACATCGAAGCTATTTTTAGCTCGGGCTTTTTGGCTGAGCTTCAATTTGACTTGTTTGATTGTTTTGGCTTCGAATTTCCAAAGGTTTGGGTGCAATTTTCACATTTGCCCTTAGGTTGCATGAATATAAATATACTCAAATGTATAGATTTTTTTTGTTCTACGAGAGCAGTCTAAAAAGTAATTAATCTAGAAAAAAAAACAAGAAATCTGGTAACCATTTGATTATTTTTCTCCTTAATCATTTTTAAGCGATTTTTTAATGTCAAAGTAGCCGCCACCTTGTGAAAATTTAAGCGGACAACTTTTGCAAATTCACAAAAATAAATAAAATTTATTATTGTGTGTTTGGTAGACTGAAATTAAAGTGAACCACTTTTGTTCGAACTCTGTACCATTGAACAATTGAATTAATGCGTGGATGGATTATCATTTTTGATGAGATCTTTACAGGCCGACCAAGAAAAGTCACCACAGCAGCTATAGTTGAAAAAATCCAAAGAAGGCGACATGTAAAATCGCAGGCATCCCACACGAAATGAATTCCACCTATATTTGCGATAGCTAAAAGCTGACCAAAAAAGTGACCATTTAAACGGAATGTTTGCCGATGGTTTGTCTAACTATGGTTAACTATCTACGGCGTTTTGTAACCCCTTATGAATCCTGGATCCATCGAAACGCACCAGAGACAAAGAAACAGTCGAAGCAGTGGCTTTCATCTGAGGTATAGCACCGAAAAAGGCGGATTTTTTGGGTTGCTTTATATATCATCGAAAATAAGTGAAGCCAGCCACTTTTTAGATCGATCTCTTCCATTTGGATGATTTTCACTAGTTGGACTAGTCAATATTAATTAATTTTCGCAAAGTTTTTTTTGCAAAGTTCCGAATACTTATCGATTTATCGATAACTAAATATTAAGATAGACTTTTCTCTGACAAGCCATATCTCCTAAGCGAATAAAGACTTTGTTTATTGTCATCTGTAGAAGATAATGTTGTATACAGATTTCATATAAAATGTAATGCTTTATAAGTTTTAGGAACATTTTTGAAAATTTTTCTTGAACATCTTGAACAAACAAACTCTCAAATAAGATCCCATATTATCCTACGGGAGATAAGTTAATTTTATTTTTTCTGTATCGAGATTATAATATATAGCTCCCATAGGGGTGTTTCAGAGGACCTCGGAAAAAACAAAATGTTTTAGATGGATATTTCGTTTGTTTATAAAGATGGCACTCGGAAGTTTCTTATAGTTCCCAAGCACTGTACCAAATATGACCAAATCGGTTGACTGTATCATATAGCCTCCATATGAGCGATTGGCCAAAAACAAAAAAGTGTTTGGTGAAAAATTTGTCTGGTTTTCGCTTATTTATGAAGATTTCGTAACCAAAGGCAATCAAATATCTTTCAGAAAGCTTAAGCAATATATCGGATTTAATTGCAATTAGTGGTACAGGGTATCCCAAAGTCGTCCGCGACCGACTTTAACATACGCCATCTTTAATCTTTGTGATTGAAAACCATAAAGTCTGGTCATTTACGATACGAGTCAGCGGGTCAGTGCACATCGTTTAAAAGCTCACTAAAAAATTGATGATAAAAAATAAATATTGGAATTATCAGGGATTCTTCCGGCCGAGCTCTACGCCTTTATCTAAGTTCACAGATTTGGTATCGGATTCATTAATATAAAAGGAGAAAATGGGACATCGTACCTTCCATGTGCCTTAAATCCTAACCCTATCCCATTATAAGGCAACTTTATATATAAATAAAACACTATTATCCCTTTCATTAAAAAAATATAATAGGCTAGACTAGGATATTGAAATTGGGTAATCAATATGACGTTAAGCTTAGAAGCAAACACCCTACTAAGTCACTCGGACTTTGGCCAATTATCACCGATTAATCGTACGATTTTTTTATCTATTTCATCCAAACAAACTAATACTCTAACTTCGAAATATTAGAAATTATTCAGTAGTAGAAGGGTACGTGACCTAGCACTTATAGGTTTATAATCTCCATATAGGATTATATATTTTATCGCTTCTACTTCTCTCTGTTACAAATCATCGCATAAATTTAATATACCCCTTGCAGGATATTAAAGTACAATCACAGAAAAAAATATATTCCATCCAAACCTAGACCGTCACACAGCCGCTTTAATGCCAAGGCAAAATGGCCAACAATATGTACCTCGTGTAGCTGCTATTTTGAAATCATGTCGTGCTTTAATGACCTTGACAAACCGTACTTTGTGAAAGTCATAAAAAATTGGAAGGACAGTTGAATTAAGTGTGTTGCTCTAAAAGATTATGTTGAAATAATATTTTTTTTCGTAAAATTGAAGTCTGGCTGGATCGACTACTATTCAGCCTGCCCTCGTGTTGCTTTCAAGGTCTTTGTTTCATAAACTGTTTTTGTTTTATTTTTGTTTTTGTATTATTTTTTCAGACTTATTTGTCTTTGCTTGTGACTTTGTTGTCGGCTTTGAATTTGTTGTAATAAACAAATTAAATTTTCCTTTGCATTTAATTTAGACATTTTTCGTGCGGTTGTTTTTTAATTTGTAGTTTTTCCAATTTAAATTTGAGTGCATCTTGAGTTATTTTATCTAGATCAATCATTTGCAGAAAGTTACTCGTTCATTTGGTAAAAATTTTATATTAAAAATATTTGTTGAGTCGGCTTATTATGAATATTGCATTCGAAATAAATGAAGTACATCAAAGTCATAGTCATAAAATATGCCTCTATGTTGCATATATAAGTTTCTTACCTGGAAAGGATATCTTAATGATGGAATATAACCAAGCAAAGTCTTAAGCACTAGCAATTTGTTAAAGCAGCAAATATATTTGCAGAACTTGGTCGATAAAACCTAAGAAAGGGAACCAAGAAAAATTGCCAACCCAGATTTAGGCAATTGGCATTTGCCAAGACAAGACGAAAGTGTCAAAGATAAGCAGTAAACAAAAACAACTTGAATGCGTAGAATTTGGAATACACTATAATAAATATAATGAAACCACTTGTTCTATAATTATTACTAATTGCGAGAAAGGATTTATAAAAGTTTAAAAGCCAAAAAAAATTGAGAGTTATCCCAATACCTATTAAAAATATAGACAAGACACTTTAAATAAAGTGATTCTTCAGTAGACAGTCGTAATTGAAAGCTAATTAAATAAAAAAAAATCATTATAAAGCCCAAAACAAAATTTAACAAATGATTAGTCAGCAAGTTTCTACATCTTGGCTAAACTTAGAAATATTCGATTAAAAAAGATTTTTTTATTTTATAGTAACAATATAATAATGCATTACTATAATAGCAAAAATCGAAATGTCTATTAGAAATTTAAACGTTGAGTACTATAAACAGATTTGGCCAGATTTTGACCAAAATACCCCCAAAAAAACAAACAAACAAAATTAGAGAAAATTACTTTTGTATATTATTTAAATTTTTTTTTTTTTTTTTTTTTTTTTTTTTTATAGATGTTTATTTATTTCATACAATATTATTTAATTACTATTATAAACATTAGTTGAAAAAAATTTTATTATTTAAAGCACTGACCCCGGACGGGTACTCAAACTTTGGCATATCAAATTAACATTTTAAAATTAATAATACAAATATTAAAACTATATTAAATAAAAGAAAAAAAGATATAGATTGTATTAAAAAAATTATATAAAAACATTACATTAAAAAAAAAAAATAAAAAAAAAAAGGGGGGAAAAAAAAAAATATATATATTATTTAATATAAAACTATAATATTATAATCTTGTGACAAAAAATTATTAAATTGCAATTAGGGATAGCGTTGCCAATGAATGTTGAGCTTTTGTATTTTTCGAGCCTTCATGATAATTTAAAAAAAAAAAAAACTGCATGATGCATGTAGCTACAAAATATTCTCAGCAAAATTATTCATTTTTCCGAAAAAGTATAAAAATTATTAATTACTATTCAATTTCGGAAACTGAAATAGCAGGTCAAAAAAACTATAATTTTTGAAAATTAAATGCATTAATGGTTTTGTCTTTTTGTAATTGACTTCGAAAGCTAAAACCATGTGAGGCTGTAATTCCAAAACTTTTCAAAATTTGTGGTATATGCATTTTTTTGCATGTATGTGGAGCTCATATCTACCTCTGTTTAAAATGTGCTCCAATTTTTTTCTTTTTTACACATTTTTTCAATTTTGGTCAGATTTATTTATATTTTAAAAAAATCTAAAAAGGCATACTTTCCAGAAAAAAGTTCAATCTTTGAGGAGCATGTGTATAAAATTCCATCACTCTAAAAAATTATTATGAAAACTAGAATATGACAATCTGGCCCCACTGCGCTTTGTTTTAAAAAAATATTATGGATGAAAAAAATAGTAATGCGAGAAGGCTAATATAAAAATAATAGCTAATCAATGCTATCGGTGTAAAGCGAGGAGGAATCGGGAAACCAATTTTCGAGGGCTTCCAATTTCGTTCACAGCTTGATTTCTGACAACAGTTTCTATGAAGCCCACTACAAATTTTTATAAGATGTTCCTTGTGAAAAGGCATAGCTAGACACGCCCGCTCATCCCGTACAGACTCATATTGTTGTCGATATTTCCCACAAATCCGACGCAACCTTCGTATAGAGTATAACAAGCAACAAGCAGCACTTTGAGCCCATACATAACATAAGTATACACATAAGTATATAACATACATACATATATCATGACTATCTGGGCAACAGCCAAAATCACAAGACTGTAGAATTTAAGCTTTAACTGTCATCCAGCTCAAATGTCAATGTAATTTCAGCAAAATCTTCAAACGATTATGTAACACACAGACAAACAACAAATGGAATTCTCAGTGTGAACGATGTGTGGAAAGTTATTTCAATCTTTTGCAAAGCCAATTCTAGTAGAAGGAATTTATCTTGGCAGTCGAAGCCTCGAATTTCGAAGATGCCTAGTTTTAAGCCGTTTGTTGAGTGAACTTGGTTTGGGTTGATACACAGAAACTAAGAGTTAAAGTATTGGAACATTTAATATTTTATGTAATTGACAAGATTGATAAAAGCAGCTAAATTTGCAGCTCCAACGAAAATCCATACAGTTTTAAAATAGCAGCAAGCCACGAATAACAGATGTATCTATCAATTGGAAGTAGTTTCAAGGAGATACAGTAGAAGGAATTGCAAATCTGAAACTGCTTGTTTACGTTGGTATGGAGAACATGCATGCTTGCCTCTGCGCAGTTCAACCATCCAAAAGCGGTTGCATTATAGCTACATAGTCATAAGTCATACTAATAATAAGTATTACAAAATTTTGTTTCATACCAGTAATGGAAAAAAAATATACTGCAGAATAACAATTTTCGAAAAAAAAAATTAGTTTTTTTTTATTAAAGGTAATTCATCCTTTTCGATATACCATATTCGCATGATTTTTTTACTTTAAAACTTAAAATTTTCTAGTTTAATAAGAAGGATGCAAGAGCAATTGGCCAAATCAAGGAGTCATCTGCAAACCGAAGGACTATTTGAGGACATATACATATAAACATAAGTATAAAAAAGAGAAACAAATTTAAAACTCATCCAAAAAGTTTGGCTATCTTGACAAGATTAATTTAACTCAACAAAACATCCATTGAAAAGCAAATAAGCTTTTATTTCTAATATTTAAAAATTAATAAAACATTTTGTACTTCAGAGACTATTGCATATCATTTGTTTTTGAAAACTATTTTATAAAATTACACTTAAATTTAATTAATAAGAATAACTCATAACTTCTTTTTCACATTTTATAATAAAGGAATGTACTTGGTATTAATTCATTACGTTACTTATTAATATTTAACATTGGCTTGAATTGTAACATTTAGTATTTTAAATACCAAATAAATATAACTAACAAAAAATCAACAGCCCAAATTAACAGGGCATCCCGACTAAATCATAACATCTACCAATCGCAACCAAATCTCCACAATTTTCTATGTCAACCTCATTGCAAAATCTTTCTGTCTAAATTTGTTTGAGATTATCGTAGCGCAGCCACTTTAACAACTTTCTAGATGACTTAACTTTTACTTGCTCGGTTTCAAAAGTGCAAAAAAATCGAAAATTCGAACGTTTTTGTGCATAATTCGTTGGTTTCTCGTTCGTTTCTATAGATATCGCAACCAAATATAACGTAACGAAGTTTTTTAGAGTTCCCAAGCACAGTACCAAATTTAATTAAAATCGGTTTACTATATCATATAGCCTATGCCTCTTTGAAACAATATCGTGTTGAAAAAATTAAGATTTCATGTTCAACTTATTTCCCTTCTCTGAATGGACTTTGCCTACATAGAGTCATCTGCCTGACTTATCTATGGGCTGCTTCGGCATAAAATAACATGCCCGACTAGAACTTGGTTGCTCTTTCCACATTTGGTCATTATACTGTGACCTAGAATGTATATTTGAACCTGCTGAATTGTATGCGCTCATTTCGTTATTGGTTCTAACCAAATTTTTGGACAAACCCGTGTGATTCGTTAACAATTGCTTTACTTCCTTAACCTCTTGTCGCAAACTTTGAACTTCTTCTAGAAGTCGTAGTAGCAGTGAATTAGTACGATCATCCTTATCGTTTGCAGCTTCAGATGTTAAACATTCGTTAGATTCATCTTTAAAGTCATCCACTGTTGCATCTGTTGAATTGTCCGTATAATCAGCTGCTAAATCTCCCAAAGGTTCTTCTTTTATATATTGCATAGAATAATCTGTTAGGTCCTCCGCGTCTATAAATAAGATTGGATATTAATATGCATGTATTAAAAACTTTAGATTTTATTAAAGTTACAAACTTGATATTGGATCGTTTGGCCTCTGTTCACTTTCTCCAACGTTATTCTGGAATAAATGTAATTTTTGTTTAAGGTTTATTGTATTTTACGTTAAGTTGTCCAAAAATTACTAGCTACATCCTTATTAAAAGTTTAATATCCTTTACAAAAATTTTAGTAAGATCTGTAGCATGGCCCTAAGGGTTTTGTAAATTCAGTACATTGAGGGGCGGGTGTAGGGTATGTTTTAACAAAGTTATTCTTTTGTGTATGAGGACTTTCATAAGACTAATGGACTTTCATAATATAATACAACGATATTTGTTATCATGGTGTCTACATCTTGAAGCTGCTTAACCCTACAAAGACTTTTCATGATTCAGTTGAAATCAAAAAATAACATAGGCACTCTCAAGTATGTGGCTGAAATCTGTAGAGTTTGGAAGACATTTCTAACATTCAAGACAAATGGGTTTTGAGCTAAAGTTCAGTTTTAAGTCACTTATGGCAACCCTTTCAGTATTCTCTTAGGGAAAAGTTTTACTAAGCGGGAGTTCAGGGATTTTAGTAAGCCTGAGTGCAGGGCTTGAGAACCCTAAGGCAGGCAGTAGTTAATTAATAAACCGCCTAGCAAGCGTCTCAATTAATATCTTAAGCTAGAAATCGTGGTTCCAAATATAAAAACATACTTGCTGGTCGATTGCGTATCTATTTGAGTTCTCATTTACACTTTTTTCCTGCTCGTTTGGCAAGGACGGTAGTAATCCACCTTCACCAGCAAAGAAGAAGCGCGTGCCCAATTTAGCTGCAGTGTAGTTCTCCCTTCGAATTTTAGCCAAATTTATTCCATTCCGACTACACCAGCGCTGCATCCAACTACGATCCGGCTCGTAATCTTCTTTTAGCGTTGTTGCAAACTCCTGTGCCTTGGCAAGCAAAACAGTTCCACTGACAATGCCATTTTCAGACCGGGTTTTGTTAAACCAGGAACGTAGCGCTATGTCCAAGTTTGCATATTTACTTTTTCTATGGCGTCTTTTGTATAGATTTCTAGTAGAGCGTATCTCATCTTCACTGTTTTTAATACGCGAAATTGTGCTTATGCTGACATTGTATTTCTCAGCGAGATCCTTTTGGTTGCCATTTATATTCAATTCATTTAATACTTCTATTTTTTGTTTTACAGTCAACAAACGACGCGGCATGATTGCTATTATTGTATTTCGCCCAAAACATATGTTTGTCTATCGATAAAATAATTGCAGTGTTCATAAATGGTTGCCTACTGTTTTCATCGATTGCTTGCAGAATTTTCCAGCACTAAAATGAATGGCGGCGAGTTGATTGCACAATTGTAAAATTGGTTGAAATTTTAAAAAGCAGAATATCGTAAAACAAAATCAAAATTTTTTTTTTTTTTAAATCTTATTTTTGCTCATCGTAAAGGTATTGCAGAAACTTTTCTCTTAAACAAAATATTTATGCTATTTAGCAAGTTTACAATTTGACTCCCTTTTTTAGGTTCCATTTATTAAATGAACGCCATTTTATTGATCAAAATATGTATATAGCAATTTACACAAAGCTCATAACATGATTAATTAAAACTTATTTATAAATGAATTACAATTGAAGAATAAGAATAACTTTTGAAATACATTTGTTAGTAGCTTTGGCGCCATCTGTTGCAAAGTTTTAAAAACAAACATAACAATTTGCTTATAAAAAATACACTAGGTGCGCACAAATCTACAGCGCCATCTACTGCATATTCGACTCAGTTGGCAACGCGAATTGCGGTCCAGCACGGTTTAAGTTGAAAATATAAATTATTTGCCAACTTTTATATTGAGCATAAGTAGTTGATATAGCAGCTCTTTGTACAACAAGAATAGGTCCTCCGCTAATCACTATCACTATCCGAAACTTCATGCATATCCTTCTCATCGCCATCTACTTTGCCATGCTCAACATCATCGTCATCCGACTCATTTGCAGGCATTGCTTGCAGTCGCGCTATGAGCTCCTTGGCAGGATTGAAGATGCCACTGGTATTCTGCGAGCATATTATGCAACGTTGCGATTTTTTGTACTGCGCCAAGGCACATTTTTCACAAAAATAGTGTTTGCATCTGGCAAAAGCAAAATCATTTGAGTTATTTTATATAATTGGGAACAGTAGAAATGACTTACTTGGTCACCACAGGATCAACAAAACTTTGCCGACATATATGACACTTAAAAGGCAGTGATTCCTCATCCGAGTGTATCTCATATTTGTGATCATCACCATCATCAGAGTCGCAGTCGCCATACTTTTTTGCCTCATGATCCATTTCCATCTGCCAACCCGCCTTATAGTCACTGCGATCATGCAAGAACTTGCAGCTATCGCCAAAACCACAATAGCCTGTTTCTTTGTAATCCTTGCATATATCCGGCTGATAATCCCAGCGCACAGTGGCGCGCAAATGTGCTGGCGCTCTAATGGGTCCACTGCGCACCATGCCCGAGCTCGCATTGCCTGCTGCTGTATCCTGTTTTTTATAGTACTGCGCATAGTTGTTAATGCCGCGATAGATTTTATCATCCGCCTTGCCCTCCAGCTCTTCGTTGATTTTTAGGGAACGCGCGTGTATGGCTTGCGCATCGCGATCCAACTCGGTTTCTACTTCATTTATAGAAGTGGCACCTTGATCTTGTGGTCCACTGGGCAGTGCTTCACGTTTTGACTTGTACGCCACGCCTAGCGCATTACTTGGCGAGTCGGATTCGCTGGAGGAACCGCCTGCTGCAGTCTGACGTTGTTTTTTGCCCAAAGATTTGGTGCTTTGAAAATTGGGATTTGTGCGCTTGCGACGATTTTCAGCACGCTGCAGAACACTGGCTACGGATTGGGATTCATCATCGCTGTTTTTAGCTGTTCAAAATAAATTTGTTATGGATTTGTTGTATATAAACGAAATGCATATGTACTACATGTGCACTGTGCGTGTTTGTTTATATGTTTACCTGATTCACTGCTGCTGCTAGCCTTTTTGCGCCGCATGCCAGCGCCTTTGTTAATATTGCGCTTTTTAAAGCCAAATCCTGAGCTGCTTGCTGCTTCTTCCGACATGGTTTGTAACAAATTAATATTTAACTCATACAAACTAGTTAAATCTAAACAACTATTCTGCCGGCTTGTTTTTAGTTGCTTCTTCTTATTAAAAACCATTCACTTTCGCAAACGTTTATTTAATATGTTGCTTGCTAACACTGTTTCGCTTGCCGCGTTGCCAACTGAATGCAAACATTTAAGTAGTTCATTTGAGTCATAATAAACGCTGTATTTTGTACTAAAACAGTTCAAATGAACTTGTTCACTATTCATTTGTGGAAATTCCGGCTGCCGGCTGTAACCTTTTTTACCAAACTTGTAAAATAAAGTTTTTAATCAGCTTAATTATTTAACTAACTACAGTGCATTTACAGAACATGTCTCTCGAACTAGTGTCCACTGTTAAAAGTTTCGATGGCGAGCAGCGCGTCTACATACATCGCTCCAGCACGCTAAACTGCGAAATGACCTTTGGCGTATATCTGCCTGCCGCTGCTTTGGAGTTAAAGAAAAAATTTCCAGTGCTTTATTTTCTAAGCGGCCTTACCTGCACGCACGAAAACTTTATACAAAAAAGTGGTTTTCAACGTTTTGCCGCCGAGCATGGTCTTATTGTTGTCAACCCGGATACTTCACCACGCGGCCTGCAGTTGCCGGGTCAGGATGATGCTTATGACTTTGGCAGCGGCGCTGGTTTCTATGTGGATGCTACAGAAGCACCTTGGTCGGAACATTACAAAATGTATAGCTATGTGACGGAGGAGCTGGTTGAGCTGGTCAATTCAAATCTACCAGTGCAGCCCGACAAGAAGGGCATTTTTGGGCACAGTATGGGCGGACATGGCGCCTTGATTTGTGCGCTCAAAAATCCTGGTCTCTATCAATCTGTTTCGGCATTCGCACCCATTGTCAATCCGATTGAATGTCCGTGGGGTAAGAAGGCATTTTCCGGCTACTTGGGCTCCAACACTGCCAATTGGGAGCAATGGGATGCCACCAGCTTAGTTTCAAAATATGCCAGCACACCGCAAGAGCTATTTATTGATCAGGGTTCAGCGGATAACTTTTTGACCGCCAAGCAACTGTTGCCGGAGAACTTATTGTCTGCAGCTGAGAACAATGATCATATTCAGACGATTTACAAACTACGTGAAGGCTATGATCATAGCTATTTCTATATAGCTACCTTTGTGGGTGAACACTTTGCCTATCATGCCAAGTTGTTGAATCTGTAGTAGTGCCCAAACTTGTACTAATATCCTTGTGTTGACCAATAAATTGTTTAAATAATTAAGTGCGTTCGTAAGTGTAGTCATTGTGCAACTCATAAAAATAATGATTAATATTGAGATTTGTTTTTTATAGCTACTCCTGAAGTTTTATGGCACAAAGCTTTTGTATAAAATTGTCCAGAAGTCCTAGTCGTGCTAGTCATCAATTAAATTGAAATTGTGGATACGACTACAACGACTGGTAGTTTTCAAAATATGTCTAAATGGAAGTGCATCGAATTGAAACTCATTTGTAGCTCCAACCTACGTGCTGAAGAAAGCTAAGGTAATTCTTTATGCTATATTGTCCAGCGTTTTGCAGCCCATCTTGTTGAAAGCATTCTCAGCTTCATTGGACAGTATACTCAGTTAATACAAACGCTGGAGACCTAAGGCCCAAAGATTCTTTGTACTCCTTGGGTTTTATCAAACTTATAGCAAATATTTCTTCCTTCGATCTGTTTATCGCTGGTCTCGGGAGCCCGAATAAGGGGTTTTGTACGGTATTTGTAATCGTAACTTGAAGGCCTCGATCTTTGGCTCCAGCCGCCATAACTTCGAAGCCATTCTGTTCAGCTTTCTCGTGTACATCTCTACTTAGTGGGCTCTAAACGCGATCCTTCTTCCTGAAGAATTTAAATTAATAATGTTAAATAATAATAAAAATGTAAACCATTTTTTTCTTTAATTCAACATGTATTTGTAGTTAGTACTAATAAGTTCTTAACGCAAATGTTAATCCTTTCCTGCTCAGCGCTTTATAGTTTCAGCATTTCAACTTTAAAGTGTAGCACCTCTTAAAGAAGCGTATTTGACCATATGTATATTTTCGATTTTTAATTCTCTACCAAAAAGTTTTCTTTCGTTATCTGCCAAAATGACAAAGTTCTCATAAAGTGTGCAAATATTGGCCTTAAGACAGAAAAGTGTCCGCTCTGTATATTGGTATTTACGTAGCATTTTGACTTTGGCGCGTTAAAATAATAACATTCAGCCCCTACTCCAGAGCTTGGACAAAGGGGTGGCACCAAAATACAAGAAAAAGCTCGACGCGTAGTAAAAGCTCTGGTTCACAGTACCATATGGAAGCGTGTTTATTTGAGTTACAGTGGCGGATTAACGGGGGCTTGTCGGGTTTAAACTTCCTCTGGACACCGTCGTTATTTCTTTTTATGTTTTACAGAATGTTAGCGAAAAAATATACTCAACGAATTACTGAACGTGAAATTTTAAAATTTATTAGGTCCATCCGGAAGTCTATTTTCCATTGACCACGGCTCCCAAAGTATGTAAGCTCGAAATTTTCCGAACTGCGTATAGGCCTTAAAGTCTAAAGGGGTCTACGCAGTTCGAAAAATTTAAAAAATGAAAGTCCCAAATGGGATATTTTTATATGAAGTTTTGTCATTCCGCGCGAAATTTTTCGAACTGCGTATTGGCCTTAAACAAAAAATTTATGACTAAAAACGGTCCGAATCTGGGATCCTAATTGGGCATTTAGGAGTTTACAATTTATTCTCATAATATATAAATTTTACTTAAAGCTAGCCAATAAATTTTGCAATCAGATATCATCTTTTCAGCTAAAATTTTAATATCTGGTTTGTGAATTAATATTGTAAGTGGGATTGTCGTTATATTTCCAACGAAAAGTGGGGTCAAAAACCTTGACCCAAAGGACAAAAAAAATATGACATTTTAGCATATTGAACAAAAAAAAAAAGTTTTATGGTAGTAGAATTAATTAAGATTAGACAAAAAAAATGAAAAGTTTCTTGAGCCACATTAAGCTCCGACTGGCAAGGGAAGCATACGACTTGACCAAATAACTTTTCGTAACAAAATTTCAACCTATTATCTGATTCTTATACTTAATGTGCCAACAATCGCCAAATATTTCGAAGTAAATACCTTGATCAAAAAATTACCGGAAACATCACCATGTGACGCTCTCAGTTACCCAATTTGAGGTCTCTTTTTTTTTCTTAAATTGACACATCTGACATTGACGTTCTATTTTTATGGCAGCGCTTGATCAAATCCTCGAAACATTTTTGATGATCGTTTTGCGGTATGGCCATCAGAGCCATAACCTCATCTCGGGTGCTGTAACGCGCTCAACGGAGCGGTTTCTTGAGTCGACCGAATAGGAAAAAATGGCACGGAACCAAGTCAGGTGAATTCGGTGTTTGTTGGATGGTACTCGTTCCGATTTTAGCCAAATGGTCACAAATAAAACAAACAATCGATTTTTTTGAAATTGTAAAAAATCGAAAACACGCACAATCGCAGATGTACTCAATACGGCGTCACTTTCATAAATGTCAAGCTATCAAGCTGATAGCTGTCAATGACAAATTTAATTTAAGAAGAAAAAAAAGAGGCACCAAATCGGATGATTGAAAGTGCCACACGGTGTATTTTTGATCAAGGTAGTCTTCAAATCCTGTGAGTAGGATGGCCAGCACTGCCACGTAGTTGGGTCTGGCTGGGTCTTCCAAATACATTTTTTTTCCTTTGAGAACACCACCACTTCGAAGTCTAGGCTTTGTTTTTCGAAACTGGTTAAGTTGTTGCTTCTTCTCGAACTTTAGTTTTTTTTGATAGGAAAAGCATTCGAAATAACACGATGCACAATTAGGACCCGGCATAACATACATATTTCCCTGATATTTCCCAAAGAGTTGATGACAATTTGTGGAATTTCCTTGCGTAAATTGCCTTTTCGCATAAATATTTTTTTCTTCCATTATATGTAAGACTCAAACTTAAAAAAAAAGTATATAAGGTGTCAGCTTCTCTCCTTTTTCCGCCTTAGGGCCTATACGCAGTTCGAAATATTTCGCGCGAAATGACAAAACTTCATATAACAAAAAAATCCCCAATGGGATATCCCAAATGGGATTTTTTTTTATATGAAGTTTCGTCATTCCGCGCGAAATATTTCGAACTACGTAGACCCCTTTAGATAAGACTTTTCCTCGAACCATTTAATTTTTTTTCTTATAACAATTAAAAACTTGTAGTGAAAAAAAAAATTTGCATCAATCCAAAGCATCTCCCTCACAGAAAATAAAACCAAAACACCAAAATCCCCTCTGGTAAAGTCCTGGCTGCGCCACTGGTGAGTGAGTAAGTGATAGTGTGTGTATGTGTTTGTGTGTGAATGAGTGTGCGTCTGAGTGAGTATGCGAATGTGTGTGAGTGCGTTAGTGACTCGGCAACTGCGGTCCATGGATGGCGCGCAAAAGTTTTCGATTTCTTTCGGCAACAATGCCAAGCCAAGTTGTTTAGCAATTTTTTGGTTCATTCATCTCACAGCAAGCGCTGAGGCATCAGTACAACAAATACCGTTAGATTGCACAGTTGTCGAGCGCGTGCACGGCTTTATAACGGCATATAACGAAGTCGAGAACGACGACGTAGTTAACGGTAGTAACGAACGCAGACGACGCCGTCGCTGCTGCGGCTTAGCTTGGCGCCATATTAAAGCGTTTGACCGAAACGCTGCCAATTTGTGCGTGTGTGCGTGCGCGTGTTTGTGCGTGTACGTGCATGTTTGTGCGCGTATAAATTCGCGCGCTTTTGTCTCCATGTAGTTTTTTGCTTGTGTTTATTTGGCCTAAAAAATATATTTTTGACAAACGAAAAACACAAAAGCCACGCAGCCTCAACACAAAGCCAAACAACGCAAAAAAGGATACCATTTTAAAGTAACCTTCAAAAAATAATTCAAATAAGAGATTTAGTAAGCACAACTACCCATATACCCCCTAATTTTTGTGCCTTTGGGGGCTTACCTGCTTTTGAATCACAGACACAGACACAATCACAGTTGCACCCACAATGAGCAGAACAACATTGTGGGCCAGCTAGTCTGCTTTGCGGCAGATATAAATTAAATTTTAGCCTTAATTAGACGCTTAATGGCCAGCAGACAAGCAGCACAACAGCAGCAAGTACCAAGTTCAAAACTAGCCAAGGGTAAGTCATAGGGCGTGCTACAATCTGGGAATTCCACTATAAATCAATTATAAACTCACTCAAGGCTTGACAGCTGCCAGCCCGCTAGCCAGATGGATGGACCAGCTAGTGTCTCTAGCTGCTCCATAGGCTCTTAGCACATAGTCAGGTGCCCTTATGGTGAAGCCTACAGTCAACGCTAAAATAATGCGGATACTCTGCAATGCGTCATATAAAGGCGTTTATCTGTTAACTTGAGTGATTCAAATTCTAGCTGACAGTGTTGGATAAGAATTATGTGGGCATTCCCATTTTGAAGACAAAAAAAAAAAAAATAATAACCTAACTTTTAAAAAGTTTTTGGTTATATGCGTAGCAGTTAATTAACTTTATTTTTACGTGACGTGACGTTACTCAAATTTGCATTAAAAATTTCCAAGAAAACCGTAAATTTTATGCAATATGAAAAACTTTAATGAACAAACATATTTCACTTGCTTCAAAAATATTGATCATACATATAATAACAAAACATGATAAAAGCAGATGCTTTTAAAAATATGTTAATCTGACCAAAAAAAAAAAATTTACTTTTGTCGTGGCAGCCAGATTTTTCGACAGCTTACAAACTTAGTTGTGACGAATATTTAAACTCTTTAGTAACTTGCAAAGATTGTTCTTTAACCATAAATGTTAAAACATATTTTTGAGAAACATTTAATTTTTTAGTCAAATGCCCATATCGTTTTTGATAGTCAACAACTGAGGTATATACTCAATTCTCTTTCTAACATATTCAGCACCAACCATAGACACATGATTAAAGGACTACCTTACAAAAACACAGTTGAGGTGTTCAATTTGTCTGGCGAAATGGTAAAAATGGCTAAGTGTTCAACGACCCTTGATTAGGAGTAGTGTGGCATGCTTGCCCAAAAACAGTGTTGTAAAACATCCAATATGATTAACATGTTTTTTAAGTAACCTGTGTTTCCACTCTATTTTTTTTCATACTCGGTCAGTTTAAGCATTTTGCTTCGATATTAGGGTTACTCACTTCACTATTGGGGCATTCTTGGCTTTATTTTTGTTTAAAATGCTTTAATGGTAGTTTTAAACATTTTTAAAGATTCTCCAAGAATATTATAGTCTGGTTTGTCCCAGAGATCGCATAAAAGAATGTACCTTAACATTTACACATTAATCGAATAATATATCCCACAGTAAAAAGCTATTATAGTAAATTTTCACATTTTTGACAATGAAATAGACAGAGAACTATTGGCCTGAAATTCAGTTGAAAATAAAATCTGCCAAGCCAACGAATTTTTCCGGCTTTTCAATCCCTATTTGAAGAAGTAAAGCATCTTTAGTGTCAGTAACAAATTTTTGCTTGCAGATCGAAAAAAAAAAAACAAAACAAAAGATGGCGTACGTTAAAGTCGGGCGCAGACGACTTTGGGATACCCTGTACCACCACATTGCAATTATTATTATTATTATTATTATTTAGAAGTATGCACACAATTGCAAATTATGCGATACTTAAAGTATTAAAGCTATAGCAGCGGAGGCCTTCAGCTTACATTGCAATTAATTCCGACACATTGCTTAAAACCTTGAAAAGATATTTTATTCGGCAAATTTGGTTATAATGTTTTCATAAAAAAAAAGAAATCAGTCGAATTTTGCACCAAAAAATTTTTTTGACCGATCGGTCCTATGGGGACTATATGATATAGTCAACCGATTTTGATCGAATTTAGTACACTGATTGGGAACTATAAAAAACTTCAGACTGCCAAATTTGATTCCGATATCTTCAAAACCAAACGAAACACAAAGAATTTTGTAAAAAAATCGTTTTTTTGACCGATCGTTCCTATGGGAGCTATATGATATAGCCAACCGATTTTGATCAAACTTGGTGCAGTGCTTTAGTACTCTAAAAAACTTCTTAATGCCAAATTTGCTAACAATATCTTTACAAACAAACGAAACGCAACGAATTTTGTAGAAAAAACGATTTTTTGACCGATTGGTCCTATGGGAGCTATATGATATAGTCAACCGATTTTGATCAAATTTGTAACAGTGCTTGGGAACTCTAAAAAACTTCCTCTTGCCAAATTTGGTTACGGTATCTTCACAAACAAACGAAACACAACGAATTTTAAACAAAAAACATTTTTTCGACTGAACGATCCTATGGGAGCTATATGATATAGTCAACCGATTTTGAAAAAATTTGGTACAGTGCTGGGGGTCTCTAAAAAACTTCCGATTGCCAGATTTGGTTATGATATCTTCATAAACAAACGAATTATCCATCTAAAACTTTTGCTTTTTTTTCGAGGTCCTCTGAAACACCCCTATGGGAGCTATATAATGTAATCCCGATATCAAAAAAATCAAATAAACTTGTCTCCAATGGATTAATAAGGGATCTCATCTGAAAGTTTGGTTGCTCTTACCATCTCTGAGATCTAGGCGTTCATACGGAAAGACGGACAGACGGACATGGGTATATCGACTTCTTGAGTCACACTGATCATACTTTATGTTACTTTGGGGGGTCTCCGACGTCTCCTTCTGTACGTTACATACATTTTCGGCTTGCACAAACACAATATACCCTTTGTACCATACGGTACAGGGTATAAAAATTAAACACTTTCTGGTGTAAGATCTGGTTATTGTCACGATGTTTGTGATAACATTTTTACTCACATTGCTGTCAGCTTTGCAGTGACTTTATTTACAAAACACAATGATTCAAGCTAAAGCTGTCATACAGGTGCCGGTACATTTTCCCCCGGGCCCGGATTTTCTCTCTACGGCACTGTATATAGTATATAATACTCTTGCCGGTTTTTTAAAAACAAACGTTTAGTTTTCTACCACACTACAACACTAAATATTACCAAAAGCAGTATAAACAAAATGTACACACTGGTATATTAACGCTACAACTATGTTTTGGGCAGAAGTGCCCAACTACTTAAAATTTCGTGTAGTGGTGAAATGCAGAATTTTTTTGTTGAATACTTCTGCATTTCTGCCCGACAAAGTCTAAGCAGCTGGGTACCATCATTGACAGGGTATTCTTTATTAAAAAACCAAATTGTTTTGCCAATTTTAGTGTATCATGTCCGAATATTTTTTGTCCTGACTGTACATACTATACGAGTATTCACAGTGCAGCAATCAAAGGTCCCAGAAACTTTGCCAGTTACATTTTTCAGCCTGCGTACGTGCAAAATATTTTAATAGAGTTTGTAAGGTGATGCAGGATTTTTGCACGCATATTCCCCGCGCATTTTGCTTCCCCCCATGCGCTTGTTTATGGCCACATTTTTGTTGTTTTTTTTTTGTGCGCCATCATCAATTTTAGAGGAACAAATACGTTTTTATGGTTTTGAAGGCTTTTGCACGCTTTAAACCCGGTCGTTCGGTCGGTCGGGTATTGGCATACCCGTACTGCCGCAAACGTACGTATGTAGCAGTTTTTATGATATATTGCAAATTTATTTTAGTTTCATAGGGTTTTTCTTCAGTGTTATCGCTTCATTTGTCAACCTAAAGCGTTGAATGTTTTTTATTTTGTTTTCCGTTTCCTTTGGCTGATATTCATCATTCAAATTGAAAAGTTTGGCTTCATTTTGCTTTTTTTATGCTCATCATTTGCATATTATGAATTAGGAATTTAATGCTAAGGCGTTGCTTTTTTCGTTGAAAAATAAATAAATAACTGATTAATAAAACGGCTTGGGTCTATGGGGCGTATGCAAATATTTGTTTTGAATGTTATTAATTTGGTAAAATATTAACTTTAATGTTATGGAAATTTTGAGTAAGCTATTTGGCGAAGGTTCTAAAGGAATTTTAAGAAGAGCAAAGAAATATTTTAGCTAAACAAATAAACCCACATTTTAAAAGGTTCTTTAAGTTGGCGGCACAGTGAGAATTATTTTAAACGACTGCTGATTATTTGTATGAAAATTATTATGACCAGGGCTTTTATTAATAAGCACATACTGTAACATTGCTTATGAAATGTGGTCGGTGATTTATTTTGCCTAATTTCATCTTAACAGAATATTAGATGTCAGCCGTTATTTTGTTGCATCTAGCGATTTCTTAATGTTGGCGGATGTTTAAATATTCAATGTTCTGACTGAAGTCTCTATATAGCTTAGTTTTAGGTTTTAATTGAAATCTTTTGAAATTTGCAATTTAAAGCTTTGATAATATTTTTGAACCCTTTTAGTTAATAGTACCTGCTGTTGAGTTAAAAAAAGGACGTAATAAAAATTTCCATAAAATTTATGTTTGATTTATACCTCACGTGATGTAGTCAGGGATGCATAAACAGCGTTTCAGCTCTCCAGCAGTTCCCAAAATCGTGTTTTAATTCAACTACTATAAAGTTATTTTTCTTTGCTCAAAAAAATTAAATTTTGCCTGTTCTGGTTCTTATTTTTGTAGGAATTTGAATAAAATGATTTGTATACTTTGCATGCATGCTCACTTTCGGGAAATATTTTGCGATTTGGATTCACTTGACTTTGAATTTGATTTGCATTCATTTAAAACAAAAGTCAAAGGTAAATAATTTTCGTAGCCATAGCTGGATTGGAAACTTGCCAGGAGTATTGCTTTTTCTCCAGAAATACACACATTCTAATCTGGGTTGCTCCACAGATCGCTTTTTAAAGAATGTGTCTTTAAATTTATATACAATATTTTTTAGTGAATTTTTTAATTAAAAACTTCTTGTACAAAAAAATTGCTCCAAAAAGTCACTTCGATTTAATGGTCAACTGTAACTAAGCCCGGCACATAAAGCCCGAAAGCTAAAATTTTGCATATTAAGTGATTTAAGTTATTTGCACTTAGCTGCATTGCTTTGCTTTGAAGCATGCAAAGGCATAACTCGAAATTATTTATGCCAAGTCGTAAAATTTGAATATAAAATTTTTAGTTTGGCTTTCGCGAAATGCATTTCATCGATTTTTTTACTACTCTGCATTAAATTATGTTTTTGAGTCACCCAATTTAAGCTTAGGTTAGCATATGTGCTTTACAAAACGCAGTCATTAAATTTTGGTTAAAAGCTGAAATAATATACCTCAGACATGCCATTATGGGACACAGTTTATGGCCATAATACGTTGTCAAGTCTAAGTGGTTGCCATTTGGTTTTAGCCACACTTTAGTAATTTATATGCCTGTAACTTGAACTTTTAAGAGTCTAATTGCACGTAATCTGCAATGTATGCTGTGAAGGAGCAGAACGTCATCAAGTACTCACATATCACATGTTATAAATGAGCTCAGCTTAGTTAAAGTCATTACTACAGTGTTGCTGAAAAGTATGCTTCCTTTTTTTTTTGCATTGGCTTTTTGTAGACAAGGCAGTGATTAGGGCCTAATCCAATTACTTGTCTGACAGAGCTTAAAGAGAATATGTCAACATTTGTTTTTATTGAGGATTATGGGCCAAGTGTATTACAACATTTGACGGGCTGTTTCATTAAGGTATTAGCTGAATGGTGTTGGAAATCACAGCTTAAGCAAATACCAACTAAGTGCAAAACTCAAGGCTATTTACTTTTTTCTTTTGCTTCTGATAAAAGCTGCACAAAGCTGGTCTCTTTGAGATTTGTGCGTTAAATTTAGTTTTACTTACTAAAGCCTTTGGATAACTTCGTAATACTCCACAGATTTGCACCAAAATTGCAGTAAAGTACAAGAAACTTTAGACACCAGTGGCTTGGTATATAAAAAAACCCAACTAAGTACACCTTTGTGGCCAAGTACAAGATATAAAAAAGTATGGTGCACGTTAAAGTCAAACATCACCGACTTTGAGGTACCTTATATCATTATGTTATAAGGCAACTTTATATCTACATAAAGGGTGATTTTTTAGAAGCTTTCGGATTTTATTTAAAAAAAAAACATAGAATTCAGAAAAATGTATGAAATCTCTATTTGAGTCGACAGAACGATCTATATAATTTAATGTTCAAAGATGATTTCATGTAAATGTTGACCGCGGCTGCGCCTCAAGTGGTTCATACGCTGGGTCCAATTTTGGCATACTCTCTCCAACATATCGGCTGGTATCTCACGAATACTTCAATATTGGCTTGCAGTGTTTCAACCGTTGCGGGCTTGTTGCTATAGTCATGAGCCTTAACATAGCCCCACAAAAAATAGTCTAAAGGCGTTAAATCGCACGATCTAGACGGCCAATTGACCGGTCCCAAACGTGGAATAAAGTGTTCAGCGAAATCGCCTCTCAATTGGGCAATTGATTCGCGTGCTGTGTGGCATGTGGCACCGTCTTGTTGAAACCACAAGTCCAACTCTTCCATTTTGGGCAAAAACAAGTTTGTAATCATCGCACGGTAGCGCTCACCATTCACAGTAATGTTCCTGCCTTCGTCGCCTTTGAAAAAGTACGGTCAAATGATGCCACCGGCCCATAATCCACACCAAACAGTGACTTTTTGGGGATGCATTGGCAGTTCTTGCAATGCTTCAGGCTGCTCTTTACACCAAATACGGCAATTTTGCTTGTTCACGTATCCATTCAACCAGAAATGAGTTTCATCGCTGAACACAATTTTCCGATAAAAAAGTGAATCTTAATCCAACTTTGCCAGCGCCCATTCACCAAAAGTTAGCCGTTGTGGTAGGTCGTGTGGTTTCAATTCTTGCACCAGCTGTATTTAAAAAGGTTTTACACCCAAATCCTTCCGCAAAATTTTCCACGTAGTGGAGTAACAGAGGCCCAATTGCTGCAAACGGCGCCGAATCGAAAATTCACGGTCGTCAACAACACTGGCGGATACAGCTGCGATATTTTCCTATGTCCGCACTCTACGTATGCGTGTTGGTGGTTTAATGTCCAATAATATTTTGGTGCGAAATTTAGTCACAACATTCCGATTAGCCGCCTCAGAAGGTCGCCCAAACTGACCATATAATGGAAGGAGTGCACGATGCATTTCCTTAACCGAGCATGAATTTTGATAATAAAATTGAATAATCTGCAAGCGTTGTTCGTTTGTAAGTCGATTCAAGGTTAAATTATAGACCAAACTGAACATGTTTGACAGTAACACAAGACACAAAAACAGCTGAGCTGACAAAAACAGTGTTGCCAAAAACAAAGTCGCTAAAAAATCACCTTTTATATAACTTTTATGCGAATTATGCAAGTATTACTTCAAAATCACACTCGACTAGGAATCGAACCTTTTTCTCTCTTTTAGCTTTGAGGACAACTCCATTAACCCTCCGTTTGGCACATGTTCCGATAACCTTTGGTTTGGCACATGGGTCCAGCCAGAGATCCCTATGTATTTCCATACAAATGTACGGGAATTTTCGATTTTGGACGTGCATTCACGGTAATTTTTATCACGCACAGGTACAAATTTTGCATTACTTCTTTTACTCAATGCTTTTCGCATATGTTCAATTTGATCTACAGGAAAAAAAACAACAAAAATACAGGTAGAAATATGGTTAAAATACAGGTAAACATTTTTTTTTTCATGCATTTTTCGGTTTATTTTGAAGAAGATTATGTATATAAATGAATAATTGTTATGAAACTCTAATAGCATTCGTATTATTGATTAACTGTTTCACACTTCCAGCTGATATTTTGGACCTTTGAGTGGTTTTGGCACACAGCCTCTTTACATATTTTGCCCGTTTTTTTTTATGTTCATTTTCATTGCTTTAGTTTTGCCAATCTTAATTTTTGGGCCAACCATTCCGGACTCGGCGGACAGATCTTTGAGCGTTGCTGGCATGTTGGAGTGCAGATATCATCAATATCATCCGCATAAGCGAGATCTCACTTCTTCGCTTATCCGCTAAGGATTTATGCCAGATGCATCCATGACAATAAGAAAGAGGATCGGTGAGAGTAACCATTCTTGGTGAACACCTGCACTTGATCTTGAACTGCCTGCACCTATTAGGCATCCAAAATTCCAAGTTTGCTCATACTAGCTTTTATAATCTCCAAGATTTAGGCGTTCATACAGATGGACGGATGAACATGTCTAACATTGATAGCATACAAGGTTTAATAAATCGGTATAGGCATATACCAAACTTAAAAATAAATCGCTCTATTCGTGAGACTGTTGGTGCAGACTCATGGACTTAAATACAAAAAAATTGTCTATCAAAATATGTAGGTACATTCTTTTTGGGTCGCTTCAGTCTACTGTAAATATTTCTACCCATAAAGTTGCAGTTTTGTTCTTAGTGTATAGTAAGGTCAGTTTCTCCTGACAGTAAAGCGCCCAATGCACAATGGGACAAAATGCAAATTTTTGGAGACAATTTTTACAGAGCTAAAGCTTGCTGAATTTGGTAATGATAGCACGCATAACATCTTCTCAAAAATTTCAATCGGTCTCGCGAAGCGTACGTTTACTGCCCATGTAAGGTGACACTGCGTATACGTATTTTTTTTGTCTCATAATTTTTAAATAAACACTCAAAATTTTGAAAATAAATGTGTTCAAACATAATTATAGTAGCTACAGCTTAAGAGTATTTATTCATTATATTTTTAAAGAAATAAAGATGGACATGAAAATATTAGCCTAAATATAGCTCAGCTCTTAAAATAATATTAATAAAATTTATTATTTATTTATTATTTTTAATCAAAACAGAACCATTTTCGTACATATTTACGTTTTTTGCCAATTTAGACAAAAACTAGTTTTTACTACACAAAACAGTCGTAGTTTTGCTAAGCTTTCTATTTCTAAAGACAGCACAAAAACAAATCACAATAAATGAATTAAGGAAATACGTGATAACTTTACATTATTTTTTTTTTATATTTTATATTTATTGTATATTTTCTTAAATTTTTCTGTACACCCCAAGTCATGTCTTTCTATTTTGAAGCAAATGTTAAGTTACGTACTTTTTTTTTGCAAAGAATCAGCTGATTGTTGAACAGAGTTTGCAAGCTTTTAAAAATTTAAGGGTTGTCATTGCAATACTTTTATATTATGAATTTTTGTATGCGCTCGTGAAAATGTTTACTTTTTTCCAAAAATTTTGCACTTTGGACCTTGTGCACTGTTTGATATTGGCCTGTTTGTCGCCCAGCAGCATTTTGTGGCTTACGCTCGTCCTTTAAAGTTGCAGCTCCAACAAGAACCACCTATGTACATATTTGTAAATGTTTGTAGCAATGTTAGTTATATTAGTATTTACATACATATTTAGTGCAGAAGTAAACTTTTTTACGTTCATAAATTGCAACTCGACTGAAATGGGAAAACTTCCGCAATAAAACTGCTTGTTGGTAAATATTGTGACTTTGGGGTCCGTTAAACATTTAACTATTTGTTAAGAAGCTGAATTTGTAATTTTCAAATCCTCCGCAACAGATTCTTACCGTTTTTACCCAAATCTTTCAGCGTAAAAAATAACAAAAAATGGCATATACTATTTAATAATTTTTTTTTTTAATTTTTTTAGGGTAATTGTGTTCGGCTAGGAAGCAGACATTAAGACGTAGTAGTTGAGGGTAGTCATAGTATTGTGGTCTAGATGTCCCGGGTAGTGTGTTTTTTGTTCTACTTTATATGTTTCTAGCATCGACTTAGAAAAACAGCATCTAAAAAAAAACAAAAGTCCTAGAGACGCTGTTGAATTTTTAGAAGCACCAGCAGTGGAAAATTTATAGCTTAAAAAAAAATCAAAGCAAAAAAAATTTTTTAGATAAATGTTTTAGCCATATATCATGGGTATTATTTTAATGATTGTGACAGTAAAAATTTGTATCAACTATTTTATTTAAAAAATTTAAAATGATAATTATTTATGAAATCAAAAAATTAATTCTTTTGAGGGTCATTTTACAATGGTTAGAGCGTTAATATTATGCACACTTCAATATCATTTCATTAATGCCTAATATGTTTTAAAATCGCACAAAATAAAAATTGAACTCAAATATCTTTCGAACCAAATGATTAGCACATTTATACCTATGATCTAAAGTTATTTCAGGAAATGGCACAAATAAATAAATAACTAAAGTTATTTGCGGTTCCTGGTAGAAATACTGCCAATTTTTTATTGCTTATTAATAATTGCAAAATTAAATATAAATTTCAAGCTACTGTCTAAAAGGAAAGACCTTTATGCTTAGATTTGTTGAAAACCAATGAAATAAATATTTCCAACGTGAAATTTATTGTGCAATTATTTTAGTGAATAATGGATTTTCTTATGTATGGGGGTTACCAATCCAACCCTGGCAGCTTGAATCATCTAGGACGGGTCATTAGAAGTCAACTGTCTTAAGGCCACTTTTGGCCATCTTTTATGTCGGCCAGCTTGCGTTGTCTTGTTTGATTAATTCGTATGTTGAAGTAGGTTCCCGTGGAGTTCTTTTTTCAGCCTTTTAATTGGATGATCATCCACGAGCCCTTTCGCCCGCATTTTGTGCTTCCTTAATAGCCTTTTAGCGGCTAGTTTGTATGTCAAATTGTAGGTATATGGTCTCCACTCTGACGTCATAGTGCAAGGTCGAATTTCTTATGTACAAATGTCGAGCGACATGGCAGCATAAATCACAACACCGGATTTTAAAGCTGTCTCAATTTCTAAGTGTGACGTCACTATACTACTCTGCTTTATTTTCAAACCACAAAAACTAATTATTTTCGAAATGCTTTAATTCATTTAATATTTTGGTTTTGGTTACAGTCCTTTAATGAAACAAAACAAAAATCTATTCAAAGGCTTAAAAATAAATTCATTCACCAAAATTCAACAACGTTTACGCTTTTATATAAAATTTTAATTAACAAACCACTCAAGCGGCAAAAAATATTCAACAATTTTATGTCTATAAAAATATTAAATATTAAAAAAAAACTTGCCGCATTCAAGGTAGCATAAAAAACTTGTACGATAAAAACATTTTCAACACATTTTCAAAAAATAATAAAGTGCAAAAAATGATAAAAATGAAGCTGGCTTTTCCCACAACCGCAAATTATGCCCAAGTCAATGGTAAAGTTAATTAAACGTAGAGCCAGCAAATAAATGTTCAAGCATTTTCAACATTTTCATACAAGTTGACAGCCCAAATGCTTATCAAGATTGAATGTCATTTAAATAAAACAAAAAAAAATCCATTATCACTTGTCTGCTATGTGAGATAATCCCCGGCATGTCCAATGATGTTCTGGACAGTGTACTGACCTGGCTAACAATTATGGCAATCGTCAAGAAGCTCTTGTACTGACAGGAGTCACAGTTGATGCACACAACACGGACGGACAACGCAGTCCTATGTTTAAATTGATGTATTGTTTTTGTATGTCAAGTGGACAGGCCCAGGACGAGACCCAGAGCCAGGGCCGGATAAGACACGCAAATTCAACTGAAATGTGTACGCCATCACAATAATTTAGACAATGGCACTCGAGCGCAAATGTCACGACGACATAGCACTAGACGACAGAAAACGGATGCCACATACACGCAAAAAAAATAAAAAAAAAAAAACAGATGAAACTGCCAAATTTTTGGCATAACAACTGTTTAATACACTGCCAAATAGCACTTACCTTTCAGTTTACTTATATGTTGTTTTTTACCTGAGTGGGTTGTTAGCCCGTTGCAGAATCTGTTTTTCGGCCATGTTTCGCCTTCTCACAATTAGCTAGCTCCGGTTGTTCGGGGGCTACCCAGAGGATACTTGACGCCAGAGTCGAAAGTTTGTGAGCTGCTTGAACCGTTCAAGAAAAGAATCATTTCTGGCCACTCGCCGCATTAGCATGTACTTATATAGCTTCATCCTCCACTTATATGGTAACAAGTATTAGATTCTTCAAGTTCGAGATTCTTATTAGAAATAAAAACCAGGTTAAAAATAAACACTGGATGACTTAAAATGAGGCAGTTTTACTCATATCGCAATGTGACTGAAAAATCCAAAATTTTGTATAAAAATATGTTTTCGATAAAATTTTGAGAAAAACTCAGAATTTCACTCGGCGCACAGTAATAATGGGTAATTATGAGTTCTACAAAAAAATTTTAAAATATTAAGTTACTGACGTCGCTACCACCATATTGTACAAAGCTGTCCTTCATCGGAGTTAATTTCGCACATTTTGAGACCGAAATTTTTTACAGTGCGTACTATATATACTTCGAAGGTGAGTCCACTATAGAGAGTGACATCTGGATAGTTGGCTTATTTTTGTAGCTTTAGTGGTTGACTACACAACCAAGGTTTCTTCTCAAGGTAGAAGCAGGTATTCAGAAATACGCCCATCTACTACCTCGTACTCTCAGGAGGTCAAGTGAAACATATGAGTACGTAGCTGTCACAATCTTTCCACTTCATAAGGTCTCTGTCATCTCCCTAAGGATGGATTGGCTTGCCTTTCACACCACAACTAAGCAAAGTAGAATAATTGCAATATAAAATATTCTTTAATTTAAAAAATAATTTCATTTAATTTAAATGCTCTGTATAAAAAGAGAAGTCTTTTTATTGCGCTTTTCTATGAAGTGCAAGCTTTATAGCAAAATAAATGTACTCTTCAGAAGAGTATCAAAACACATAGCTTAAAAAACGCACACACTAACACAAATCTAAATGCAAACAACAAAGAAAAAACAAAAACAATGGCGGGACTCGAGAAACTTGGAGCTATTTTTGGGTATTACTTATATGCCATTGCACACGCACACGAGTACACAGTCAGGCACGCTCTTACTCTCTGTCACACTCTTGCCTACACTCTCACTTTCAATCTCATTTAATCTCTCACCCACACACATACACACACACAGATAAAAGGCAATATGTTTTGAAAGTGACACGGCGGACATCACACCCACACCCACACACTCGCACTGCAAAGCAAACATATGCGTATACTTAGAAGCTGTGAGTACCGCTTGCAAATTTCCCCAAGCTCATAGAAGTTTCCACAAAAGTGAAGCAACTTTAATGTCAAAAAAACTTTTTACGAGGTCAGTTTGATAAGTCAATGACTTTTTAAAATATAGTTTTTACGGCAAAAAAGCGTGTTGTTTTGTTTCCTTTACATCCATATAATTAGTCCAATGAATTTTGTTTGCCATTCACTTGCCGCCTAGCCATTTCCTTTCAGATAATAGTCGCTAGTTGCCGGATCTGGAGAGTATGGTGGATAGAACAGCAATTCGTTGGTCAATTTATGACAAAAGTGACTTCGGTTTACTGTTGCTCAATATTTAATACACTCCCTCAGTATAGTTTTAGCCACCTAACGTAAGCCATAGACTTTATAAACGGTTTCAGGCGTGATGATCTCGTTTTGGCGATTCAATCGCTCCGACTTCATATTCGTTCTTAGCGACTTCAATAACCCCCAAGTGAAAATTTTCAAGACAAATTACACAATAAAAAATTATTGTCTCAAAGGCTTAATGCAAATGCTAATGACGTCGAAGGGATATATTTCATAACTTCGAATAGCCATAACTATGCGAAAAAAATCGTAATTGATCTCCCGAAATCTTAAACGCAGCAAATTACTTTGGAAATGACCCTTAGCTTTCCAACATCTAAACCATGTTGACCTATGTTATTAGCGTGTATCTCAATCCATTTCCAAAACATTTCTTCACCACCTGCTGTTGACTGAGTACCCCTAATAAATGAATACAATAGCCAAAAAAGTTTTAAAGTCATTTTTGCCTTTGCTACTTTATTATCATAGAAGATTTTAAAAGCTTCTTTAGGTGACATTCCGTTTAACTTTTTTAACCTTTCCTTTACCATACTGAATTTTTTTATAAATAAAATGATTTTTGATTTTTTAATTACTCAAAATCAGCTGGAATGCTATATTCGCTAAGCTATCATCTTAACCAGTACTTCGCTGCCTTCAAAGTACCTCTAAATCACCAAAGATCATCTTGGTACAAATATCATAATGTCCTTCATCTGTACATATTACAAGCTGTACCTGGTAGAAAAAACACAATATCAAAGAAAAAATAATACTTTGAAGTGGAACATTATCGTTTTTAAGTGCCTTGAACTCACCAGGATCGGGGCGAATACCTAGTATAATTTTCTTCCACTGTATTACAAGTTACAATTTCGGCCAGCGCAATTCAGCTCCGTCACCGTACGAGGTACCGTCCGATGGAGAGTGTCTTGCGAAAAGCCAAAGGTTATTTGAAAGGGTATATTTTTTATAAAAGTGTCCAGCTGCTTGCATACGCAACTGATGTGGACATCAGGCAGGTATTATAAAAGATATATCAGGGGGGCTCTGTTGGTAAACGAGAGCAAGACTAAGTACATATAGTATATGTTTTCTTGAAGCAAAAAGACGCAGGCGTCAGATGAACAGATTGCGGTTGAAAAGTATACTTTCGGTGATGTCAAGGATTTCGTCTACAATGATGACAGCATGGAGAGCCTGCCAATCGTTGCTACTTCTGTGACAGTAGGCAATTGAGTAGTAGAGACCAACATCGCCGGATGAAGTTAACACTGTACAAGACGCTCATCCTACCCATTTTATTTTTAGGCGCGGAAGCATGAATGATGACCCTGTCTGATGCATATGTATTTTGTGTGTTTGAGAGAAAAGTACTCCGTAAGATCTTTGACACTTTAAGCGTTGGTGACGACTGCCGCAGTCGAAGGAACAACAAACTGTATGAGACGGCGAAATTGACATTGTCAAGAGGATAAACATAAAGTGGCTCCACTGTTTCAGTCATGTTTTTCGTAAGGATGAAGGAGCTCCAGCGCGATATTCAATGCAGTTGTTTTGGGAACCCTGCGAAGGGGAGGACTGCGTCCTCGCTGGTATAGAGAAATATGACATTCAATGTTACTATGCGGAAAATTCATAATATCACTTACATATTAGACTGCCCTCGTTCAACTATTTATTACTGCTGTTTGTTGTTATTATCTCAAAAGTTCTTGTTTTTTTTCTGTTTTTGCACAGGCGTAAAACTCGACAAATTGTTTTTAGACGCTTATAATTGAGTTTTCAGTTTTTTCCGAGTTTTATGCGGCAAAAAAAAAACGTGCTGAAACTACAAATTGCGTTGCAGACTTTTAGGCGCTTCTAAAGCGCATACAAAAACAACGACTCTGTTTATTTTTGCAGCGCTTTTTAACAAACTGTAAACAAAAAAAAATTGTTAAAAAACAGCCATGTCCAGTTACCCATTAGTTATTTGCCCTTTTAAAAGTTGCCTCTAACAACTCATAAATCTCATTAGTATGTGGCAATTAATTTTATAGCAAAAGTTTCGCTTATTCTTTGTTTTAATAACTAAAACTTTGTCTACATTTCAGACATTTGCCAGCAATTGCTGCTTATAGCCTTCTTCTTGGCCATAAGGAGTTAAAATACTTTGGATTAGTTGCAAAACAAATTGCCTGGGAATGAGCTGGCATAAATTGGCCCGAAAACAATTCAACTTGTTGGCGTGCTCTGCTAATGAATTTTAAATTAGCTATTCTTAACAATACAAGTTAAAACTGACAGGCATTTACATTGTTCAAATGGTATGCAAAATGGTCTCAGATGAAAGCAGTTGTCTGTCATAATCTATTTAAGGCATTATTATAAATGCCATATTTCTGAGAGTTATTAAGAGCAATTGTTTGGTACGAGAAAGTGGTTGGAAAATTACTTAAATTACAAAGTTCCACGAAAACGTCGTAAACTTTGTCTGGGGTTACAAAATCGTGTTATTTTTAGACTCAAAAATTAGGGCCAACAGACCAGTAATTTTTAAGACTTTTAATCTTCATAACCACTCAATCCAAAACCCCTTAGCCACCATCATCATCTAGTGCTGTTAAAAAACTCGTAACCTTTTTGCATTTTAAATTCTCAAATGAGAAATTTCATAGAGAATTCTCTTGCTATATATCTTTTTACTGGAAAAAAATTCAGTTAAGTGGCCAACTTTTATGAGGTAGGATGCATAAACAAGATTTTGTTTACCCATTTTTATCAACGAGAGTGATTTGCTTATCACTCGCCCGCTTTTTCGTTTACCTTTTACCTTTTAAAACATACCTTTTAAAATAATAGAAAAAGCAAGGTGCAGGTCTAAAAGCATGAAGAAAACTACTTTTTTCCTGACATCAAAAATTCCAATTCAGTGGTCTCATATGAGAGATTATTTATTCATTTTAATGCTCTTAAAATAGGAAACCGAAAAAAAACAAAGGTTAAATTTTTTATGACTTTTCTGGCACTATGGTCTTATTAACATATTTTGGGCATAAAATTTGTATCTTAGGACATTGCCATAAAAAAAATATATATGAATGCTTTCATGAATTTTATGGTCATGTAAGGTTTTTGTTGGTATCCGAATCCGAGATCCATTTAAGCCCAATACGACAGAGAATATGACATCACTTTAACACTAAGGCCAAACACTCATTAATAAATTAAATCTTAATTCCTTGAATATTGATTTGATTTTGACACATAAAAAAAATTAAGAACTTGTATAATACTATTTTAAAGCAATCCAACCCCGCAAAGTATCATATAGCTATCAAAAATATGTGTCTCATATAAAACTCTAAATTTTGAATGTTTGTTTGTTATTGTTGATTTAAAAATATTGTATCATAACCTAATCTGTATCGGTTGATTGCCATTAAAAATATAAAAAAAAAAAAAAAATTTTGATTAAAAAATTTTATTTTAATTGTACCACTGTAACAGCGTTACTTAAGAACTGACTATTTGAATTAAGCTCCGTAAAGGTAACATTAACATTTGGGGTGTTCACTAAGTGTGGCATAAGTGCAAACTGGTAAAAGGGCAAAGTTTCCAACAGCAACTTACATATTCGTTGGTCGGGCATTTTTACCTAACTGCCTCGTTGTAAGGGTCGCCCACGTTGTTTCGATTCTTGACTTTTGCCCTTTGCACTTATGCCCGACAAAGTGAACACAATCAATTAGGGCTCTCAAAAAAAAAAAAAAAGTCGAATAGAAAAAGCGCCAAATAGTTTTTTTTTAGGTTATCATAGAAATTGCATTTTACATAAGCAACAATTTCTTTTTTATGTAAGAAACTTTTGTTCATTGATTTGAGTCACTGAAGGACAATCAATCCTTCCGTTTTGACAGTTTGCAAAAGAAATAGATGGCGTACGTCAAAGTCGGGCGCAGACGACTTTGGGATACCCTGTACCACCACATTGCAATTAAGTCCGAAATATTGCTTAAGACCACCAAAAGATATTTTATTTGCCAAATTTGGCTACGATATTTTCATAAACAAACAGAAATCAGTCGAATTTTGCACCAAACAATTTTTTTGACCGATCGGTCCTATGGGGACTATATGATATAGTCAACCGATTTTGATCAAATTTAGTACACTGATTGGAAACTATAAAAAACTTCCGAGTGCCAAATTTGGTTCCGATATCTTCAAGACCAAACGAAACACAAGGAATTTTGTAAAAAAAAACGTTTT
The DNA here is from genome assembly GCA_018150985.1 of Chymomyza costata. NCBI lineage: Eukaryota > Metazoa > Arthropoda > Insecta > Diptera > Drosophilidae > Chymomyza > Chymomyza costata. Next base: position 22,235 of record JAECWU010000148.1, on the reverse strand, counting down.
TTTGACCGATCGTTCCTATGGGAGCTATATATATGAAACCGATTTTGATCAAACTTGGTGCAGTGCTTGGGTACTCTAAAAACTTTTTAATACCAAATTTGCTAACAATATCTTTACAAACAAACGAAACGCAACGAATTTTGTACAAAAAACGTTTTTTTGACCGATTGTTCCTATGGGAGCTATATGATATAGTCAACCGATTTTGATCAAATTTTGTACAGTGCTTGGGTACTCTAAAAAACTTCCGAATGCCGAATTCGGTTACGATATCTTCATTAACAAACGAATAATCCATCTAAGACTTTTTGCTTTTTTTCGAGGTCCTCTGAAACACCCCTATGGGAGCTATAGAATATATCCCCGATATCAAAAAAATAAAATAAACTTGTCTCCTATGGAATAATAAGGGATCTAATCTGAAAGTTTGGTTGCCATCTCTGAGATCTAGGCGTTCAAACGGACGGACAGACAGACGGACATGGGTATAGCAACTTCTCCAGTCACCCTGATCCTACTTTAGGTAACTTTGGGGGGTCTCCGACGTCTCCTTCTGTATGTTACATACATTTTCGGCTTGCACAAACTTAATATACCCTTTGTACCATACGGTACAGGGTATAACAAATATATACCCCGATATCAACAAAAGTAAATACAAAAAAATTAATTTTTAAAATTATAATAATGATTTTTTAGGCATATTTTAGAATTCGTCTTATAAATTATTCTACTAGGTTTGACTGAAATCGGCTCATATATTTGTGTCACGTGCGAATGTCTTCTTTTTTTGCCAATATGTTTTACCTGAAAAAATTAACTAATTACAGTGCTTGCAACAGCTTTTAGTCAAACACATATACTCAATCCTAAAAAATATTTTATTTTAGGTTGTACATTACTTTAAATTCTTAAAGCAAAAAAAAAAAAAAAAAAAAAAAAAAAAAAAAAAAAAAAAAAAATTTTTTTTTTTTTTTTTAATTTTTTTTTTTTTTTTTTTTTTTTTTTTTTTTTTTTTTATTTTTTTTTTTTTTTTTTTTTTTTTTTATTTTTTAAATTTTTTTAAAATTTTTTTTTTTTTTTTTTTTTTTTTTTTTTTTTTTTTTTTTTTTTTTTTAATTTTTTTATTTTAATTATTTTAAAAAAATGTTTTTTTTTTTTTTTTTTGGGGGGGGGGGGCCCTAAAAACCCTTTTTAAAGATTGTAATTCGGCAATTTGGTCATACAAGCGGACCTAAATTTCGGTGTCCTTAAGCCGGAGACACGAAATTTTCTAAAAGTTGAGTATGAGTACGTATCAACTTTAGATCACTTGTACTATAAGCTAGAATATTTCACTTTGGGATAATATTTTACATAGTCGGGCGGCTAAATTAGTATACAGACTTATGTGAGCCTAATAAACATCGAAATGTTGACATTTTTCTCGCAATAACTTCCAGCTCAAAACATCTCCATACAAAATAGTGCTTAACGTATCAATATAATATATTAAACGAGGGTAATTAAAATAAATTATTTTTAAATCACATAAACCACAAATTTCGCAAATTGATTTAAAATTTCAAATTAATTAAATAATTATTTATATCCAAAACGCTATAACAATAGTAAATAAATTTGCCGCAGTGTTTTTAATAAAAATTTTCATATAATAAATATTCTGAAGTGCACATTGTTGGTCGATAGGAATAATGATTATTATTTTTATCAAACAACCTGTTAACCTTTGCATTTATGAAATTCAATTCCAATTCGATTCAGTCTGTTTTTGAATAAGTGGCTGCAAATTTCGAACAGGTAATACCAAACCTTCAGCTTCATAATTAATTTGTACCGGGCTGTCTATTCGGATAACTAAAAATAACATAAAATCACAAACATTTTCTTTTCCTATTATTGTGCATCAAATTTATTTTTTTTTTATAGAAATTGGAAAAGATAAAATTGTAACTTTTATTTTGAAAATAGCATCGATTGGTGTAGTTAAAATTGCATTGTTAGTACAACCGCTTTTGGCAAATACTGATAAAACTTTATTTAAAACCGTAAAACCCTATTCCCATCAGGCTTATGCGCCAATTGCCTTGGCAAATGCAACTATGGCAGGAAATTGCATTAAGTGACCAGCTGCAGGTTGCAATCAGCTGTTGCTTGTTTACTTGCGTCATATTTTGCAAATGAAAAGTCATTGTGCATTTTCGTGTGTCCGTTAGCCCGAATGAGTTTATTTTATTGTTTTGATATCGCACTTTTTATGGGAGTTTTATAGAGCACTGCAAAAAAACCAAAAGTTTTTAGTGCATATTTATGAAGATATCTGGTGTATGCAGTGCCAAGATTCACAACCGTACAAGAACAGCAAATTAATGTCTTTCCCAATGACTAGGGCGGGCATATAAATGCAATGTAGTATTTTTTGTGGGATTGCGGTTACTTGTTTTTTATTGCATTTATCGCAATTTTATAGCGGCAGTTTGGGTTGAGATGTAAAGGGTCACACTTGTTACTGCTGGCGCCATCTAGTGAACTTTGGTGGCGCCATCTTTCGTAAAGCAGCAGTTAAATCATAGGACAACACTTTTTTGTTTTTTTAATTCGCGTTCACTTGCCGTACACTTTTGGACACAAAATCACGCGAAAAGGGTATATAACGTACAGAAGGAGGCGTGGCAGACCCCAAGTCCTTTATACCAAAATGCTTATCATAGCCTCGGGTTGCGATATAGCCATGTCCGGCCGTCCGTCCGTCTGTATAAACACCTAGATTTCGGCCACTATAAGAGCTAGAGAAACCAAACCTACCACACCCCTCAACATATGAAACTCAACCCATATACTACTGTGACCAAAAAATAAGTTGACATTGCATTTATTTTGAAAAATCTTAATTTATTCGTCCAAATGAATTTTATCGCCTTTAAAGCAATCGTAAATTCTTTCCACATAGCAAGTTGAAACTAAATTCGATACTTGCTGTGTTAAAACGCTTCGAGGGAAACTGTGTAACTTTAATAAGCTGCAGTTAGTAGTCGAGATTGTAGGATACATTATACATAGTCCCAACTGTACTCTCTATGTTTTTGCCATCAACTCAAAGTAATTGCAATTGCCTTGTAGCTCTAGTATAGTTACCTATTTAAAATTCATCAGCTTATTAAAATTCCAAACACAACACTACAACTCAACCTACCACTTTTGAAATATATATACACGTTCTTGTCTAAATTCACTTATTTGTTCAAAACCGAGCAAATAAACCAACTATTTTTGTTAAACTTATTCTTAGAATACATCTCGTAACTATTATTATTTAAGTCTCTTAGCAACGCACCTTAGCATTTTCACCTGAAAATCTTTTAATTCCTGAAAAATCTGTATAAATTTATCTACTGCTTACTTCCATATGCTGGCTGAAGTGTCTCTAGGTCAAGTGGTTTGTTCTGCCACTTTGCATATGATTACCTCTCAGCCATTTTCACTTTCACTTTCAATGCGAACAAAGTTTCTAACAATGCATTCAATTAAGGTAGCTTACCTGGCCAAATGCACTCACTGCATGTTCCAAGACCAACTTGTAGTTGAAAATGTTGGCCAACTAAATTGCTTTATAAATCAAGTTTTGTAGTAAAAACCGCAGCCGCAATAACCACCAAATGGTAGCGCAGGAACCACTCTCTGAAAGGGGTTGGTGACCTGGAGCATTTAGAGCATATACTATGTACTACTATGTACTATATACGAATGTGTGCAATTTGCCAGCTGCTTTTTGAAACAAATCGAGCAACATGCAAACCAACATTCACCGACATTCGTTGTGGGCTATAACTCATTTGGCACTTGGCACAGTGACGTAGCTAGATTTGGTTGAAGAGGGGAGCTTTAAATTTGCGTTCGAAACTGATGTTATTTTTTGTGGTATGAAAACTAGTAGATTTGGTTAGTTTTCTGAACACTTTATTAAAGTCGGAGGAAAATAAGTTAAGAGGATCACTTTTTAAATCAATTTCTTCGATTTTGACAATTTTTACATGTGTAATAGAGGTACTGGCCCTACGCTCCAACCGGAGTTAAAGGAAATAATATATATGTATATAATAGAGGTACTAGACAATATTTACCACGTAATTTTTGATGTTGCCAAATTCTGACTATTTATCGAGTTATCGTTAACTGAATATTTATAGACTTTTCTTTGCCAAGACATATTTCGTAAACGAATAACGATGTTTGCATAAATTTTTTTCCATCAAATATAAGATTTTGTCTTTAAAAAAATAATGTAATATTTTTTAAGTATTTTTGTAACGTTTTTAAACAATTCTTTTTTTTTTAATTTAAAGTGGAATCGTAACTTTGCTTATAAATATAATACGATTTGCGAATAAGAAAGTTATGGCCGCCATAGTAGACAGTAACTTGTAATAGTCATAAATAGGCATAACTCCTTGAAAAAATAAGATAATAACTTTAAACTTGCCTTAAATGTTGCTTTTGACATTTTATGATGGACTTTGAAAAATAAAACAATAAATATCTAGAACGATATTTAGGATAAAAAGTCCTAAAAATCGCTTTTTGCAAGTAAATTTTCCTGGAAGCACAATAGATACTTAAGGTCACCGCAGTATAACATATTCCAATGTAGAGTGTGTTTTTTTAGAGGTTCACAACTTTGAGTTGGCAACACTGCTTTATCTGATAACCCATTTAACAGCTGATAGTAGCTTTTTGTTGAGTTTGGTTTGACATTTCATTTTGGATAGACTTACAACAGAGTAACGCAAGCTTATTCAAAATTTTGATCTTGATATTGAAAATATATTTTTTTGTTTTATTATGATTTAAACTTGTGTAACTTTAAAAAAAAAAACGCCTTTTAAATGGGTAATTCTTTAACAAGTCTGTCGGATTTGGTCAATAAAAATATTTTCTCGTTTAAATTCAAAAAAATCGGTTTTATAAGAGAATATACATAGGTTAGGTTGCACCGGTTGACCCCCGGGAGAGTGTGCTGGCAATCCATAATGCTTTTGCCAGCAGCTACTGAATTTATGCAGGAATCTTAATCTCCTTAATCACCACATAGACTAAATAGTCCTTAGTGGTACCGGAAGTTGCGGCTGGTGTACAATGCACGTTAGTCGTCTAGTATGCGCGTGTGCTTGGCGAACGCCAGCAGCTTTTGAGGTGCCCTATCGGCTGCCTCTTCCAGCTCTAGATATTTTAGTCTCGATGTACAGAGGGCGGGGCAGCGGCAAATGAGGTGCTCTAGAGTCTCTCTGACGTCTGTCTCCCTACATTTCCTGCATCCGTCGTTGTTGGTAATGCCTAGCTTCTTTGCGTGAGTTGCTGTCAGGCAATGACCGGTGAGTATGCCCACCATACGTCTGCAATCTCTTCTCGGGAGTTCCAGAATATACTGGGCTAGTTTGCTGTTTATTTTCTTGCACATAGTGCGAGCCGTCTTGCAGTTCGTTGTGGTGTACCACCTTCTATCAGATCTAACTGCAGCGTTCTCTTCTGATCTGTGGTTGATCGTCCTTAGAGGAATCTTCAGATCCTCAAGTGACGGTTGACTCGATCCGGCTCCTTCCTTTGTGAGCATGTCAGCTTTTTCGTTTCAATCAATGCCCTGGTGGCTGGGTACCCAGGAGATGCACACCTCTTTCTGGGTGTTTAGTGCATCTAATGCGTCCCTGCTTGCCAGCACACTTTTGGAATTGATGCTGAATGCTTGCATGGATTTGATTGCCGCTTGACTGTCAACAAAGATATTTATTCGGTTCTGCTCTAGGGTGAGCGCTAATTCTGCAGCCTTCTTTATGGCGAATACCTCCGCTTGGAAGATGCTGCAAGCGTCTAAAATATATATTTCCGGATTGTTTATGAGATTTATATTTTTTGATTAAATACAAAATAAGTACAGAATATCAATATAATTATTTACGTTCTCGTTGAGAATAAAATTACAAATAGCATAACTTCAAAATATAAAAAAAGATTTCTTCCGAACAGACGCATGTTTTGGTAATGTTTTTAGGGTCGCAGAATCCGAACCTGTGGCCCGTAAAAACTTATCTGCATGACTCGAAATCAAACTCGTGGAGGTAGACAGCTTCCACGTGTCCTTGGCTGGACTTTATTTTGACCACTTCAACCACGAGGAGGTGCCCTGAATTGCAAACACACTACCAGTTCATACCAAAATAATGGGCAAAGCTCCTCGTAGCTATTATCTCGAGTTCCTACTTTCGGTAAACTTTCTCTTGCACCAAAATCATTAAGTGAGAATTCCTAGAATGAATGTTCATACCATAGTCATTGTTTCTGTTTTTATAAGGAAGGAATTGAAAATTTAAGGGATTATTGGGTCGATTTTTTCTAGGTTGAGAAAAAACTTTTTTTACTCAACAAAAAATTCACGTATTTGAATAATTCGCTGGTTGAGCTTGAGAAATCTTAAATGGGTCACGACGGGAGACCTAGCAGATACTCAAGATTTGGCCATCAACTTCAACTGGCTTCTTCTGATAGTGTTTCGGTTAGGCGCAAGATGCAGCCGGTTTTGGAAACTTCTTTTTTGAAGCCTTTTTATAGGATTGATATAAGGGAGTCCATTCGTCAGTCTGTTACGGGTTCTTATAATTCGTTCGAGGTAGCGGGCAGTACGTTTATTGATCAACAGGTCAACGGTCTTTAGTCTGAGGTCATGGTGCAAGTTCGAATTCCTTACATACCATTCGCAGCCAGTTGTTAGGTGAAATGGTGAAAGTTTGCAATTCCCGCCTTAATTGAAATTTCCCTGTTCCCTAATAGAAGTGCTCGCCTTTTTACAAAATCCAATTTTCGAATCAGTATCAATACACATTTGTTTTATAAGTAGTAGATTGATCCATACACAAGTGCCAAAAACCTCACCTTTTTCAAATGCAAAAACATCAGCACGAATGGGTCTCAGCGGTGACATGATCCATGAACGGAATGCCTGCAGACGAATGCTGAGATCGCATACCCACACCTCAGGAGGAACATAAGCGAGTCCGAAAAGAGGTAAACAAGGGTTTGGGAGAAGAAGGTTGATCCCCTAATCAACACCCCCTAACTACACCACTGGATAGGTAGCAGCTGCAATACGCAAAAACAATAACAACAACAAGGACAACTACTTACTTACACTAATTACGCAAATTGAACCCAATTTATTCAACATGCGCACATTTTGCCGAGCAGAGATTTTCGAAGACACAGCGTCTATTATACTTACATATACATATATTATAGTACATATATTACATATGTAGTACATATACTATATTCTTGATGACACTCGAAAGAGTCACACACACGTACACACATGGTTGCAGGGCGGGACCATTAAGGTTGCTGGAAAAGTGGCGGCAATTTCGTTAATATTACTGAAATAAGTACATGCATACTTATTATATGCATAATTACACGAAAGCAGCTAGGGAGTATGAGTTTACTTTTATGTGTAAGTGCGTGTGTGTATCTGTAGCTAGGTGCTTGTAATTAAAACGTGACTGACGCAGCGTATACGCAATATGACTGCGCCATTTCACTTTGAGTGAAATGCTTGTGTTTATATGTGTGTGAATTAGAGTGTAACATTTTTGCTTTCTACACTTAATATGTTTTTGACAGAGTCATTAACAATGTTGCACTTCTCTACTTCTTAACTAAACTTGAGCTTTTGTCTTTTGTACACTGTACAAAAAAAAAAGTAGCGTCAAAAGTTAAGTGAAGAGTTTTCTGAACTTTGACATGTGATGACTCTATTTATGTCAAATAGCACCACGCTCCCTGACTTGAAGAAAAGTTCTTAGAGCGTGGTTTTTGCAGAAGTGCAGATGTAGGTAGTGCTATTGAACGCTCTTTCTCTGGAGATAAGTTAAGTTACAACAATTGCTCAATTGCAGAAGAAAACCCGAAAACCGATGTTTTTTCCTACTTTAGAGGTACATAACCTCAAATATCTCAAAATCCTGACGTGATGGGTCAGTTCTGACCCCGGACTCGGATTCTACGCAGCAAATTATTTCGGAAATGACCCTTAGCTTTTCAACAACTGTGTTTAGTACAGTAAAAATAGGTTTTGACCAGGAAAAAATTGCACACTAGAATTTCTCTTGCTTAATGTATTAGGAACCATCCAAAAAGTCTAAAACCAAATTGGAGACCTTCTCCCCCCGTAGGGTTTTCCGTTATTTTGACATATGTGTCGACCCATTTATCTCGATTTCTATAGGTCGTACACAAAAACTTCAAATGCAAAAAATGTTCGAAATTGAATTTAAAATTTTATTTGTACCGGAAGGTATACCCAAAAGTTCATATTATAGGCGGTAGAGCGCGCCAAAGTTACTTCAACGCAGTTTTTCGTATCTTTACCCACCTCCTTGCCCTTTTTTGATTTTGGTGTGTATCAAAACATTGTAGACCTGAAAAAAGTACAGATGACTGGTTTTTAAATCATGTAAGTATCTCTAGTAGTTTGCAAGTTATAAAGCTTTAAAGTCTTCCCGCGCCTTGAAAAACAAGCAAGCGCTGCGCTGCGTTCAGCACTTTAGCGCCCCCTGCGCGCAGCTGCGGCGATGCGCTTGCATGTTTTTCAAGGCACGGGAAGACTTTAAAGCGTCATATCGTGGATACTACTAGAGATACTTACTTACTCTTGTGTACTTTTTTGAGATCTACAATGTTTTGATACACACCAAAATCACAAAAGGGCAAGGAGGTGGGTAAAAATACGGAAAACTGCGTTATAGTAACTTTGGCGCGATCTACCGCCTAAAATATAAGCTTCTGGGTATACCTTCCAGTACAAATACAATTTTAAATTTGATTTTGAACATTTTTTGCACTCGAAGTTTTTGTGAACGACCTCTAGAAATCGAGATAAATGGGCTCAAACATATGTTAAAGTAACGGAAAAACCTTAGGGGGGAGGAGGTCTCCAACTTGGTTTTAGACTTTTTGGATGGTCCTTAAAACGTTAAGCAAGAGAAATTCCAGTGTGCAATTTTTTCCAGGTCAGCCCCTGTTTTGGTCTATTTTTACTGTACTAGTTATTAAACTCCGCATATGCGGTAACATTCTAAGTCTGAATATAAAACATTTAAACCAAATTCCTATTCGTGTTCTTTATATAAATTCAGCTGAAATTTAAAAAAAAAACTCGAAATTTTTTTTTTGGTTTTCATACCCATCTGCGTGCTTGGGTTAGATAACTGCATCAACGTTTACAAACAGCAAACCCAACCGTTGGTTTTGACAATTAAATAAAATTAAAATACCAAATTTTTTACAGTGTACATTTAATGTATGTATTTATGCTGATTTTCCTTTTCCTTTCTTACAAACAGCAACAACGACAAAAACCATCGTAACAACAACAAGCATTAGTAGATCAAGAACGCATCAGCCTTGAGTGTTTTATAGTGTTGTACAACAATAAAAACAACAGGAAACGGCCTCCCACAGGATACGGAAAACAAGCATCAACAGCACAACGAACAAAAAGAACATTTCAATATGGCCGGCGGTGGTAGAACAGCCGGCAAATACGGTTACTCGGACAGCAATTATTATAGTGGTAAGTGGGCAAAAAACAAATACTCACACACACAAATCCACAAAAAGGACCACACACAAGGCCTTGTGACGTCATTATATATGGCCGCTTATTGACTAGCTCCGGGCATTGAAGCGTTCTCTGACAGCCTCCGCCCAGTTTGTTCATCATTGTCTATAAGATGATGCTTTTGGCAGGATTCGGTCACCATTTGCGGGTATTGTTTGAACGTCAGAACAGGCGTTTGTATTCATCATAAGGTCCTGCATTCTTGGGAGTAATCAGTGTTGAAAAGCGTCTCTAAATGAGAGTTTATTTGATGCTTTTCAGCGTTTTTATTACTACATTTATTTCGGTGTAGTATGTAGTATTTTCCAGAATTTGTTTGTTTGTGTGCATTGCTGTGTGTTGGTATTGGAATGTCTCTTGTGTGTTTTGCACATTTCTATCGCATGTGGGGCTTGTGGAATTTATATATACTATGTTCCCTTTGTGTGGCCTTGAACAATTGATATCATTGACATGTGAAATGTATAGAAATTTGCTAGCTTTAGATAAGCTCTGTGAGCACAAGTCCTGATTTGTGTATTTTACAGTCAAGTTGAGTTTGCACATATAATAGCAAATAGGTCGGTAAAGAGTTGGGTAGGGAATGCTCTTTGCAACGATTTTGAAAGCAGTTTTTTAGAAAAAATTTTAAACCAAAGCATTTGTTTATGGTTTCTACGAATATGTAATCGATAAGACATACAAAAATTTTAACAGAATAAGAAACTACAATGACATTGTCCTACAACATACCTCACCGTTGGGTTCTGAAAACCATAGTAATTTTTTTAGTAAAGTGAACTTGATAAAATTATATTTAAATTTTTTGCATATTTTTTAAATTTTTGTTTGGTTTCTATTTGTAATCCTAAGAGTAGTGTTCCGAAAGAGTAAGTATAGGAGCCTCGATTAATTACCCAAAATTACTTCTTCCCTTTAGCCAAATTCCAAAAAATTCACATTAATTGCATCTCATAAATTTGAAATTGCTGAAATTAGAAATAACTCAACAAATAATTCAAGAAGTAAAACAAAACATGTGGCCTCTAATTATATTCTCAATACAGTATGCTTAAATTCAAGACGGTGACGACAAACAAACGGATGAATGTCCCAAAAATTGGTTTCTTGGCGTTCTATGTACAACTTTTTAATTAACTCAAAAAAAAATTTTTTTTTAAGACGTCAAAGTTAAAATTTCATGTTCTGTTTAGTGCGGCCACTAGATGGCGCAAGCATCTTATTGTCGCTAGATGGCGCAAGCAATTTGTTGCCTTTGTGTGTTGACAATAATAAATTGAACAAATTTTACTGAATATTTTATTTAACAAGATGAAATGAAAGTACACCAATTTCATGACTGTTCTTATCACGTTTCATTTATTAGCGACATTTTAAAAATTCAATAGGAAAATTTATAAGTGCAGCCAGTTTATTACGTATGTTCTATGACATTTCGTAAAAAAAACATTCCAAAGACGATAAACTCTCAATCAAATATCGTTTACTTTATTACAATTTTTATTTATTGCCTTCAGACTTGGAGCATAGCAGCACTGGGCAACAAAAACGGGCTTCCCCAGACTTAAGCAGCGATAGGCAAAATTCAAGTTTTCTGCCAAATAATTTTTTTAATTGTTCGCCTGGGATACTAAGTTAACTTAATGAAAAAGCGCATATTTAAATCATGCCTTGAGTTATCCTTTGTATCAGTACAATTTCCCAATTTGTGTCACAAATCAATATCACATACATTCCAGTAAGTGAGAAAACAGTGATTTTTATATTTCATTTATTTTACTTTATTTTAACGCAACAAAGTGGAATTCTTTTTGTATGGGTATAGGTGTTTTTTTTTTTTTTTGGTTAATCTACAGCTTGCTGATGTTTACATAAAATATAAATTAGCTATATTGTTGCTTTTCCACGAACAAGATCGACACCAAATAGAAAATTCGCGTTCTGTAAAGAATTTTTTTCGCGCACTTAGGCCATTTTATTGAACCAATTTAGAAGAGCTACGGCGCAATTGCGGCCAACATTTGAAAAGGATTATCTTTAAAAAGTGAATGGCAAGAATGAATCTTTCTTTTGATAATAAAGACATTCCGATTCATGTGAAATTTTAGTGTTTTTTGGCATTAAAAAAAAAAAAACCTCAAGATTGATGACCCTTTAGTACTAAATATAATACAAAAAAAAAAAGGTAATGGAAAATTGAAAAAATGATGTGCCAAGTTATAATTTGAAAAAGAAATTATAGGATAGTTTAAAAAATTATATGGCATTCAAAATTGGAGTAAAAAAAGAATTATATAATTTGAAAAAAAAAAAAATTTTCACGACTGAGACTCGACCTGAATTTAAAAGTTTTGTGCACTTTACTTTACTCATACGTACCATACTCATTTTGTTACGGGATAATTTTTCTCTTTTAAAGAACTTGGTTCTAAAAAAATGTGCCTCGAATGGAAAGCGAAGCTTGGTCCCTACTCGTCGTTGCGCAAAGTTTTCAGGAAAGATTTGCTCCGACACTTTTATTTAGGTACGTTCTTTATGTCTCTCTGAAATAGATAAATAGAATATCGCTCATTCTGCACATTTGAAAATTCTTTTCCATTATGGGGGAGTAGTCACTTCTTGAGGCCCTATGTCCCACTGGTGATAACAGGAATTGAGAGAGAGTCACATCTCTTCTTGGAAGATATTCAACAGACTTCTTATACAAGCGTTAGTAGCAAAAATACTACTACCCCTTAACTTCTGCACCTAGGCCTCAGTATTTAATAATCTTGGTGTTAAGAAGTTTTCTCTTAAATTTTTCAAAAAAAAATTTTATTTAAATGTTAAAGATATTAATGCGGTTTCTTAAATTGTTTCTTTCTATAATAAAGCGTTTATTGATCTTTTTTATTTTTTTTTTTTTCAAGCAATTTTTTAACATTGTCCCTAACTTTTTATAAGCACTTGGAGCCAACTATTATTGCCATTGTCCGTTTTTTGCACAGATTATGAATATTTTTATAGCATTTTTTGTCTGCAATAAATGTATATTAAATTTGTTTTTCCCCTAATACTTATTATTTTAAAACATTCAACCGCAAATTCCTGTCTGTTCTCGATAGCCTTGACATTTCATGCATGTCCAACTTTAGTTTCATGTTGTTAATATAAAACAAGACTACCAAGCCATTCCATTCCGCCTAACAATGAACTTTTGGTAGTAACCAAGTGTACATGATGTGACCCAATATTCCAATCCGTACAAAACAGAAGCAAAAACTCCGAATAACTTTTTGCTGAGTTTGCATTATTTTTTATTTTTTTTTTTGTTTTTGTATTTTTTGCTGCTTTTCCCCAAAATGCTCATAAGTGAGTTTCTTGCCCCTATGTATGGCCCATCAATTTAAGTAACTCACACCATGACAACACAATCAGACAGTGTGCAATGTTTTTTTGTGGCCATGCCCTCGACCCCAAAGCAACCTAGGGATTTTGAACCCCCAGTTTGACCTTCCTAGCACTTTGTGCCCGCCTTGCATAAGTTTGGCATAGTTTTTGATTGCCACAAATTGTGCGTAATTCTAGGATGAAATTTATGCCATGAACAAAATGCGTTGCACAAACTACACAAAGGACCACCTGACAAGTCGATGACGCCGTTTAAACCGCCCGTTTGTATTCATATCGCATGTGTGCAATGGACCTTAAAACCTTAGATATGTATTACAATAAGTCGGGATCGACAGTGGGATACGCTGCAAAAATTATTTCCATTCGTATATCAAAATACTTTCATGCTTATTCTAGATGTTCTTCCTTTACCATTCCGATATATATAGATATTTTTAGGAAACGTACCCATACTACGTTAAACAATTGGTAAAATTTTTTATCCGCAACACAACTGTTTCTTTGCAAACAGAATGTAAAACAAAAAAAAAGTGAAAGATTGACTACGTGACGAAAACCTAAGCCACCCACTACGGTACACTAATCAAAAAGTCCCAGCAACTCTCTCTCAACTCGTTTTATTTATGATAAAACAGGCTAATCTCTCTGTTTTTCTTTTAAGAGGTCTTTTTCATCACCAAAATGCTCATCGTAATCATTCCTTTTTCGTTGAGTGTGGTTTCATATTTAATTTCTTACCGCTAGGTGGAGTTGACAAAATGTTGAAGCTGCGTGTGCCAGTGTTTGTCGCTAGATGGCGCTGGCAATTTGTGAAATATTTTTGTATACAATAATATAAATACATATTATTTAACCATAAATTAAAAATACAATTAATGATAGCACAAATGTTTATGAAATATCGGAAAAATCAGAAATATATTGGGTTTGCCAAAAAGAACGATAGTAAAGTAGTCAAATGGCGTTAAATTATTGGGTCGTTCACTAAGTAATTTCGTTTGATGACAACAGCTCATCTTATTGAATTTTTTCGCAGCCAACTTCACACTTAACCGCTTTAACTTTATATATTTGAACAGCTGATGTAGTAAGGCTTTTTTGTAAAAAATTTTGTTACATTTTTTGGAATAGTTTTTTTTTTGGTGCCCTATCAAAGATGGAAGATCGAAAACCGAATTTTCGGCATATTTTACTGTTTTACTATCAAAAGGGTGAAAATGCAGTTCATGCAAGGCGAAAATTCTGTGATGTGCACGGAGAAGATGTGTTGACCGAACGCCAATGCCAAAATTGGTTTGCAAAATTTCGTTCCGGCAATTTCGATTTTGAGGATGAACCACGTTCTGGAAGGCCTCTTGGAGCCGATGTGGATAAAATAAGGTCGTTATTCGATGCAAATCGTCGAATAACAACTCGAGATATTGCTGAAAGATTTAATTTGTCTAACGCGACCGTTCACAAGCACATGAAACGTCTAGGATTAATTTCTAAGCTTGACATATGGGTTCCTCATGTTCTTACGCTGAACAAATTGAGTGATGCACTCAAACAGAAGAGGCCAGAATTGATCAATAGAAAAGGGGTAGTGTTCCACCAGAAAAAGGCAGGACCTCATACAAGTTTGATGACCCGCCAGAAGCTTTTGGAGCTTGAATGTGATGAACTACCACACCCACCATATTCTCCAGACTTGGCCCCTTCGGACTATCACTTGTTCCGGTCTCTGCAAAATTTTTTGGATGGGAGAACCTTCACCTCCAATCAGGACGTCAAAAACCACTAGGACCAGTTTTTTGCCTGCAAGGATCAAAAATTGTATGAGCGTGGAATCAATCTCTTGCCCGAAAAATGGCAAAAGGTATTGGATCAAAATGGAGAATATATAATTTCATAAAATGTTTTACACAATAAAAAAATCGTGTTTAAATTGCACTAAAAAAAACGAAATTACTTAGTGAACCGACCCAATACATGATCTTGGGGGCCAATTGATGACTCACCGAATTTTGATCGCAATAAATCCATTGTAGCGGTTGCTGTGTGGCAAGTTGCACCCTCTTGTTGCAAGTAAATGTCGTCAGCCTCAATATCATCAAATTCCGAAAAAAAAAAATCGGTTAACATCGCACGGTAACGCTAACCATTCTCAGTTACGGTGCGTCCTTCTTCATTTTTTATTTATAATTGTTCTCGATGATGTTCTATCCCAGGCGTTGGACAAGGAAAGGCGCGGCATACAATGGAACCTGAGGGAACACCTTGAAGATCTCTACTACGCCGACGACCTATGTTTGATCTCGTCTAGACACGCTGATATGCAAGAAAAAATCGATGATTTGAACCGTACTGCCAAGAATGTGGGTCTAAACATCAACCGTAGCAAGACGAAAAGCATGTCCGTGCCAGCTTTCAGGACGAAGGGTCGGTTGAATGTCGGAAATAAAAACATGGAACATGCAAACACTTTCTGCTTCTTGGGTAGCGTAATCACACCCGAAGGGGGAGCTGCTGAAGATGTGAATAACCGCATCAACAAGGCCAAAGCAGCTTTTGGTCAACTAAATAAAGTATGGAAATCAACAGCGTTATCCACGGCCACCAAACTACGCATATTTAAATCAAACGTGAAGTCCGTATTACTGTACGGCTGCGAAACCTAGTTGATGACTGCAGTCTTAGCAGGGAAACTTCAGGTGTTTATAAGCCGCTGCCTAAGACAAATACTGAGAATATGGTGGCCAAGGACTATCTCGAATTCAGAGCTTTTGAGCAGATGCGTGGAGGAGCCGGTGCTGATCCAAATTCGGTGTCGCAAATGAAGATGGATTGGTCACACCTTACGTAAGCCATCAGGCGAATTCCCAAAAGAAGCGCTGGACTGGAATCCGCAAGGCAGCAGAAGGCGTGGGCGGCCAAGATCAACATGGCGTCGGACGCTGGAAGGGGAAGTTAATGCTTCTGGAAAAAGATGGCGGGAAATAAAAGCGATTGCGAAAAACAGAGAAAATTGGAGAAAGTTTGTAGAGGCCCTTTGCTCCAACTAAGAACCTAATATAGGACACTAACTAACTAACTTCTTCATTTTTGATGATGTACGGTTCGATGTTCCCAACATACCATAAACCGCACAAAACAGTGATTTGTTCGGGATGTAATTGTGATTCATGAATCACTTGGGGTTTTGATTCGCACCAATAACGAGAATTTTGATTATTCACAAAGCCATTCAGCCAACAATTATACTCTTCGGAGAAGATGATTTTTTGATGAAAATCGTAATCGGTTTCTATCGCTTCTAGGGCCCAATCAACGATCGTAAACGATGGTCATTAGCAGTGGTGGGCGCGAAAAATAATGGAAAGAGCCCTACAACAACATCCACAAAAAAAGTCCAGTTTCGGTCCCACATGCAATTCTCGAGTTGGGCAATAAAACTCACACACTGTGTGTATTTTGTTTTTGTTAACTCGGCGAGTCGCCGGCGGGCGATCTGCTTGTGCGTGTACACTGAACAAAAAAACACATTATAAGACACAGAAAAGTCATATGAGTTCAGTAAGCCACATATGTCGGCTACAACATAGTGCCTACTGAAGAACCCCTTAGCCCTTTGGCTGCCCCAAAAATGCAATAATATCAAAAGTTGCGCTTTTTGCCCCACTCTCTACATATTCTTATAGCGAACTCGCTATATGATGTTGGAGTCGCTGAATTAGAATTCCAAGTAAAAACAAAAAAACCAGCACATCAGGTTTCTGAGATTACCTCCAAAATACCTTTTTTTATGGAGTTTTTTGAGGCTATGTCAGCACCATGTCGGGCTGCGGAGAAGACGTGTTCTGGCACCTGAACCCGAAAATCTATTTTATTTTGTTGCTGTGAATAAAGAAGCTTTTTCGAGTCGTGATGTTCGAAGATGCTTTTAATATATTTTTAGAGTTCAAGTTCGGGGTTAAAAAAAAATTAGCACATCAGAGCTCTAGAATATGCACTAAAATTACTCGTGGTATGGTTTTTTTTGAGGTTATGTTAAAACCCTGATATGCTGGGGTTTATTCGATCTCTGATTTTAATTCAACGACCATAACATTACAAAACCGTTGCCTGACAAGTGGATCCAAAACAAGTTTTTTTTTTTTGTGTGTGTCTATCTGTGTAATGGAAAATAGATCAAAACTCTCCTAATCTTGTAAGAAAAACAAATTTACTTGAAGAATGTTCGCATAGAGAAAGTTCATAGTATTTATTTATTATTATTTTTATATAAATTATATAAAATAGGTTTTGCCGCCGTCATCATTTATGTAAAAGTAAAAATATAAGATATTATCGAACTATTTAAAAAAAAAAATAAAGGTTTTCGGGCGTAGAGAGTCTGGGTGTTATTTGGAGAAAAAACTTCATTCATTAGGCTCACACATACTATAAATTATAAAATAATTACTGAGATTTGTAAAAAAATGGAACTGACTTTGACTTTGACCCAAGTTACGAAAAGTGCGTAAGCTGTTATAAGATATATGTACATTTGGAAAAACCAAGATCAAAAATTCACCTTTTTTTTGTCTCATTTTATAAGTGGGGGATAGTGCTAGACATCAACCTTAAATAGGGAAAGTCCATCTGCAGCAAAATAAGTCGTCTCTCTCGTGATCTTTATCAGATTCGTACTGACGGAAGTGCCAATATCGATAGGCGAGTCGTAGTGATAACTTTTTCGAAACAAACTTTTTATCAGTCACATGCATGGCACAAATCTATCAGACCCTTGATCCTAGGGATATAGGGTATTAAAAGCTGATGTTTCTATAAGCGTAAGCGGAAGCTGCTCTTGTTTGTGCATGTGTGTCTTTATCTGTATCTAAAAAGTGTTGGTAAATAGCATGCAATTTTAGATAAAACCAGTAAATAAGAGCTCTTTTGATTGTGTGCGTGTCAGCAGCTTGTCGCTTGTTTTGCATATAATTGAAAATAAATATTTATGCACGCTTAAAATGTTAATAGGTTGTTTGATATTTTATTCATGTTTCGTCATTTATTGTTTACTTAAGCTCAAAAACAGCCCTAACTAGGTGGGGGGAAACACCCTCTTAACAAATTGTACTCCTGCCTGCAGTTATTTGCGTAACCAAACAAAGCTGGCTTTAAACGAAATTGACAATTGAGCATTATAATCGGATTATTTGGAAAATTTCATCAAGCATTGATGCGAATTTGCAGGAAAGCTTTAACATTTGTTATGTATATCCATTGTAATACTGGTTATGCTAATAATTATATTTAATTGAAATGTGGTTTCAATAAATAAATTTAATACCTATATAAAAACAAAAGGCTGATTGCCCAAGAACCATGTGCAATGTGGAATGTTTTATCATGAAATTAAATTTCATGCGGTTTTTTGATTAATAATCCATTTTCATATACATAGTTTTTTTAGTACACATAATTGTAAAATATACATCTTTTCGGTAAAATTTTGCATAATTCCATTTCCAAGAATATTTTACTTTTCAATTTCAGTTTTTAATATTTCGCTTATATTGACGTTTAACGTATCTAAATGTATCTACATATGTAGCGTATAACTTCAACTAAGTATATATGAAGTAATACCTACTTGCATTTTTTTATATTTTTAAATGAACACCTAAATTACTAAATAAAGATTTACGCGGAAATAGTGAACTCTTTATCAGTACAATAAAGTAATTATACCCCTGTTGTGCAAATTTATGTAACAGAGAGAAGAAGACATCGGAGACCTCCCAAAGATACCTTGATTACAGAAAAAAGAAATGAATCTAGACATGTCCGTCCATCAGAACGCCTACACCTTGGTAGCTGAAAGAGCTAGGATTGCCAAATTTAACATTTGGACTCCTTATAATACTTCGAAATAATGATAAAATTTTAGTACGTATCGAAGAAATGTTTGATAAAAAAAGTTTCTAAAAGGGCAAATACATATTTAAGGAAGCTCAGTTGGTTAAGTGTCTGCCATATAACTTAATATTGCGATGTCTAGGAACAAAGGTTTGGTCCACTGTCGGTTCTTTTTAGAGGTATTTTATTTATTTACAAAATTTCTCAAAGTCCGGCTTTGCCTATATCTTAAAGTTTATTACTGCAATTAAAGCAAGTTGTAAACCATTAATCTAGGTTAAAATTTTTTATCAATTCTAAGTAAATACTATTCTATGCATAACTGAACTTAATTACGACCTTGAAAATTTTGTTCGATCGTAATAATTACTACGAGATATATTTCTGTTACAAATACTTGACTGGGTGGTTCCAATAATTTGGAACATCGAAACACTTTACCTGCGTGCAGGTATCTTCTTGAAAAATTCGTAGTCTTTAACTTTTATGATATCTAGGTATTCATATATGGGCACAAAACTAAACATTTTGGTATGACATGTTATGGTCTGCCTTGTCATCTTCTGGCAATAATGTACAGTGAGACCGAAAACGATTCGGACACCTTTTACTTTAAGTTTCAGTGCACAATTATTTTTGCAAGCTTAAAATATAGCATAAAGATGGCGTACGTTTAAGTCGGACGCAGACGACTTTGGGGTACCCTGTAGCACCACATTGCAATTAAGTCCGATATATTGCTTAAGACCACCAAAAGATATTTTATTTGCGAAATTTGGCTACGACATTTTCATAAACAAACAAAAATCAGCCGAATTTTCAACTCAAAATTTTTTTACCGATTGGTCCAATGGGAGCTATATGATATATTTAAACGATTTGCATCAAATTTGGTTCAGTGATTGGGAGCTCCAAAAAACATCCGACTGCCAAATTTGGTTACGATGCCTTCAAAAACAAACGAAACACAACGAATTTTGTAAAAAAAAGATGGCGTACGTTAAAGTCGGGCGCAGACGACTTTGGGGTACCCTGTACCACCACATTGCAATTAAATCCGAAATATTGCTTAAGACCTCCAAAAGATATTTTATTCGGCAAATTTTTCTACGATATTTTCATAAACAAACAGAAATCAGTCGAATTTTGCACCAAACAATTTTTTTGACCGATCGATCCTATGGGGACTATATGATACAGTCAACCGATTTTGATCAAATTTAGTACACTGATTGAAAACTATAAAAAACTTCCGAGTGCCAAATTTGGTTCCGATAACTTCAAAACCAAACGAAACACAACGAATTTTGTAAAAAAGCGTTTTTTTGACCGATCGTTCCTATGGGAGCTATATTATATAGTCAACCGATTTTGATCAAATTTGGAACAGTGCTTGGGAACTCTAAAAAACTTCTTAATGCCAAGTTTGGTTCCGATATCTTCAAAACCAAACGAAACACAACGAATTTTGTACAAAAAACATTTTTCGACCGATAGATCCTATGGGAGCTATATGATATAGTCAACCGATTTTGATAAAATTTGGTACAGTGCTGGGGGTCTCTTAAAAACTTCCGATTGCCAAATTTGGTATGATATAAAACATAACAAACTAGGTCCTCTGAAACACCCCTATGGGAGCTATATAATGTAATCCCGATATCAAAAAAATAAAATAAGCTTGTCTCCTATGGATTAATAAGGGATCTAATCTGAAAGTTTGGTTGCTCTCGATCTTACCATCTCTGAGATCTAAGCGTTCGTACGGACGGACGGACAGACGGTCAGACGGACAGATTGACTGACGGACATGGGTATATCGACTTCTCTAGTCACCCTGATCATACTTTAGGTAACTTTGGGGGGTCTCCGACGTCTCTTTCTGTACGTTACATACATTTTCGGCTTGCACAAACACAATATACCCTTTGTACCATACGGTACAGTCTATAATAAAAAAAAAAAAGTAGTAAAAAAAAAAACTAAAAAAAAACTTTAATTTGAAAAATTTTCGAAATATGTTATATTTATAAAAAAAGGGGCTATTATATTATTATTGCTAATAAAACTTTATTAAAATAATAACGATTTTTTATACAATTTAGCAAATTATAATTATAAAATTTAATAATTATTGGTCTCCGCCGCCATTACTGTTGTAAATGATTCCTTGATTCTTTTTGGTGCTTTCTCATTCAATATTACACAAATACCAATGGCATTTAAGTCAAAAGTCTGAGATAAAGTTTTCAGTTGTTTGTAATGATAAATTAACCAACTTTTTGACCCCATATTTGATGCAGAGCTGAGTGTGGGCGAATTGCATAGATGTATTTTAACGCACATTAATGTTAAAATTGAACTATTTTATTATTATAGCTATTTTGTCATCCTTTCCCAACGATCCGCAACCCGATTTTGTCCGACCAGCCATAAATTTCGCGTACAAATTAACTATCTGCACATAAGTTTTGTTTGTGGCTCCAAACCGAACAGCTGTTTTTGCTGAGCGCGCCATCTATGGTTTGGTACTGGCATTATTAAAACAAAAAAACGAGCAACATTGGTCTAAATACCACCGTGCAAGAACAGTTTGTGACCAAACGTTTGTGAGCCGTTTTTTTTATATGAAGTTTTGTTTAGTTTTGCGTGTGCGGGCCTTAAATCTTTTACGAACATAAACAGAGCAAACAAATAAATCAAGTGTCATGGCCTAAACCAAGCGCTTTACTCAGCTATACTTTACATCAGCTTTTAGTGACCAAGGTCGGACGCCGAATTTTAAGACACTCTAGCTTCCTATTATAAGGCAGCTTTATATCTTAAAATACAAATTTGTCTCCTTACAGCACTCAAGCTGACAAATGCTCATCACATTTTATTTAAGCACATTCTTTTTTTTTTCTTCTAACCAATATTTTTTTATTTGCAAGCTGTCTATTATTTGACAAATTGGTAATATTATAAATTGTTGAAGTTGGTTACGCTCCAGTGAGCAAGACCAATTTATATTAACTAAATGGTGTAGGGCCATGGGAGTCTACGTGACCCGAATTTTACTATTTTTTAACCACTATTATGAGATATTTGTGAATTTCATAATTACTGACAAACCAGGAGCCCTGACTATGCTTCTAAGTGTAGTCGATTGGGTAACCGTTAGACACATTAACTTTCAGGTATAAAAATACAGACCTTCGGAATTATTTATCCAAGCTCTTATTATCTACACGATTTAGGCCTTTATAAGTACATACAGACACAAATACGAACAAGAGTTATATTGTCCCCC